>PVIY010016368.1:0-51816 GCA_004026745.1 Myrmecophaga tridactyla
TGCCTCAGCAGGCACACCTCCTCACTCTCTCCCATATAAGCATTGTTCACTTTAACCCGTGTTTTTGTTCTTGTTTTTTCTTTTCTTTTCTGCATGTTTCCAGAGAAGGATGCTGACTTGTACATATAATGCTGTCCTATAGACTCAATTCATGCACTGGACTTTGTGCATATTCACATCCCCTCAACTCCACCTTTTACTCCAGCTAGCTCTGCACAGGTTTCCCCCAGGTTCCCTCTGTGGCAAGCTGATAGCACCTCATCTCTGGTGATGTCATGCACCTGTCACTTCCTGAGCTGGGGGCTTCTTGTATGCCATGACATAGGACCATGCCTGAAGCTTGCCACTGTTACGGAAGTGTGCAGGGAAGTTAATAACTGTAAGATCCCTTAACCAACTGGGTCTGGAGCTTAAAAATAAATGGTTTTTCCCCTTTGTTACTAGGACAGATTGTTCTGAGGCTTTCTGAGGTTTCTGCAATACTAAGCACCTGTTACCTCCGCCATAGCCAAGACAATTGCTTTCTCTTCCTCCCCGTTTCATTCTGACCTTCAATCTTCCTCCCTGCCTCAGATCACCTCCCAGGCTCTTTCTTCAGGGGAGTCAGGTTGACAGTGTTATTCAAAAATGTTGGCTTGCTATTAACTGATAGGTAGCTCAGAAAGGCAATTCCTCCAAGATCCTACCACCTTTTCTCTTATTAAAGTTTCCATTTGGTTTTCTTCCCTATTCCTATGTTTTAATAGCTAATGACACAGTCCTATTTAGGAAAGGTCTTATATTAGCCTCTTCTCCTGAATATTAAATGCTTCCGGTGTTCTGCTGGTTACTTGAAGGACTAAAGTTAGGACTGCATTCTAGTCAGCGTTTTCCTAATTACTAGATAAGGGAGTAACTTTTATTAAGTTCAGGAGTAACCTTGAGTAAATTACTCCGTCTTTCTGGGGGTGGTGTGGTTCTCAGCTGTAAAGTGGAATAATGTCCGCCCCCTCCCCCTCGCTAGTTCACTGAGTTAGGGACAGCAAAGGAGATGGGGGCGGGTCTTTTGAACTGTAAATGGACTCAACAACAGAGAGGCCACGCAGTTACTCCGGGGTGCGGAGGATGGCGACCTGGGCCCAGCATTTAGGGGTGTCCAGTGCTCCACATTCCAGAGGAGAGGTCCAAAGAGTCACCAACGGGAGTGGGCTCACGGAGGAGCTCGGTTTACTTTAAGCTGTCTCTTGCCAAACCCGCAGTGTTTACCCGAATCTGGGTAATTTGCAAACCCAGGGGTCAGACCTACTGCCCGGGGACTCCCAACTCTCAATCCCTACTCCTATTTAGCCTCGCTCGCGAAGGCGAGAGGAACGGACTGCGGCTGTCTCACCCCTTCTCTCTCTCTCCACCCTAAAGGCAGGAATTTCTGGGATGGGCAGATGGCCCACCCCGTGTTCCTCCTCCTACCCCCAAGCTGGAGTGGGTAGGGCAGGGGGAAACTCTGCGACTTTTCCGTCTCTCAGCCCAGAGCTCCCTAGTGTCCGCACGCGGTTGCGACAGGCGCGGCGGAGTGCGGTGCCAAGGCGCGGGGGTGGGAGGCTCCCGGCAGGGGCGGAGCGCCAAAGAGCAGCGTTCCACCTCCCGGGTGGGGAGCTCTGCTCGCCGCACAGCCCGAGTGGGCGCGAGGAGAGGCGCGCGGCGAGCCCAGTGGTTAGCGATGCCGCCGCTACTGCTGCTGCTGCCGCTGCTGCTACTGCTAGCGCCGTGGCGGGGCTCTGGCGAGGGCGCGCCCGCAGAGCTCTCCCGGGAGCAGGTCCTCGAGTGGCAGGGTGAGTGCCCCTCGGGCTGGGAGGGGGTCCTTGAGTGGCAGGGTGAGTGCCCCTCGTGCTGGGGCGGGGGGGAAGTGGGGGGCGAGATCTGCACGTCGGGGATGGGCTGTGGTCGAGGGAGTGGAAGGAGCGGCGAAGCGGGGGGCTGGCGAGGGCGGCCGGGTTTGTGTAGAGACGGCGTCTCTGCAGTCCTGAGAAAGCCCGGGCGATGGGGCATTCCTGCAGCCGGGTGGGCCCCGCACCCGCTACCCCCCTGCCCGGCATCCTCGCTGCGTCTGTGAAGGGCGCAGAGAGGGGCGGGACCTGCGCTCTTAAGCAGCTTGACTCGGCCCGAAGTCTCGGGCATCCGGGACAGGCCAGGGATAGGACCGTAGGAGAGTTTTCCAAATGTAAACTTTCCAAGAGAGTTGTTTATTTGGGAGGGGCAGCTTTCGGGCAAATGATGGCAAGGAGACTTTACATTTCGTCCCCTCCCAAAGCAAGCGCCGCCGTGAGTGCGCCACCGCCTGAGGAGTGGCCCCAGGCAGGCCTCTCGCCTCCGCCGTTTGGGAAAGAAAACTTGATCTCGGTTAAAGCCTCTCAGAGGAGGTGAGTTAGAGCAGCCCCTCTGTCCCGGATGAGCTGTGTGACCTGGAACCAGTCACGCTCTCTCTTCACACACACACACACACACACGCGCGCGCGCGCACGCACGGGCCAATTCAGCAAACATTTATTGAGCACGCACTACACATTAAGACACAAAAGGGGGGCAAAAAGAGAAAGGAGGAGAGGTTTCTACCCGCAGGGGCCCACCTTGCTGCGTACTGGTATAGGCCGTCTCTGAAGCAGAGAAGTCAGTCCAAATGCAGAGACCCATATGTGGAGAGAGGCGGGAGGTAGCAGGAGAGTAAATAAACGAGTAGTAGTCTCCAGGTAGCCTTCCTTCCCTGCCTTTGAGGGTACAGAGAAGGGCTTAAACGAGTTATGGTTGATGTCTGCATTCCTTTTGTTTTGTTTTGTTTTTCCTTCTCAACATATTAGGCCTTGTTTCTGAGGCAGTCCTGGGCTGCATTCTGTAGAACTCCTAGGAGGCCTTAGTGGGGACACACTGAGCAATAGGGCCATTCTTATACTAAAGTGGCCAGAGGCCGGAGAGGCTCTTCCACTTCTTGGTGCCCTGTTGGTCAGTTAAGTAAAAGTTGCTCCTGTGGATGCCACCTCTGATCCAGAATGCGTAGTCCGTTCCGGCTAACGGTTTAAAATGTGGGTTTTGCCTGATCACAAGGTACCCAGAACAGGGCAGTAGCCCCTAGGACAGAAGCTGGAACCAAGCTACTGAGAGGGTCTGTGCTGCTGATCCTCAGAGCCAGGGTTAGCTCTGACTGGTTAATCCCTTTCGATCTGTAGCAGACTCAAATGCTGGCCTGAGATAGTTTCTAATCAGTGCCTTCTCAGTGGTCAGGACACTCTGAAATTAAACCATCTGCAACCACCTGTATCCTCTACATGACAGTTTGCAAACCTGAGGGGGTCATAAATGAGATCATAAACAATTAAAATTCTAAAAGGTAAACTGGTAATTTACTGTTGCCCATGAACATAGGTAAACAGACATGATACCACATAAAGGAATTTCAAACACTTCTGATTTCTTGGTACAGCTTTGAATATGGACCAGTGTACTTTAGCAATGGACCTATTACTTATATGCTTCTAAATCTCATGGTTTTCTTCAAACACAACAGGAAAAGTTTAGATTTGATTTTTGAACTTTAGAAATGTAACAAACATTCTTAGGAAGCTGGAAAAGGCCAACCTTCTGTAAGGCTATCATCTTTATCAACATAATTGTATTTCTATTGAAAGGAAAATCATGGTAAATAGTGGTCAATTAATTACCAGTCTCATTTTGTAGATTATTTTAGGTTTTGTTTTTGTTTTAAATATTTGCCTCAGGTGGCAGGCTATGGAAATCTGTTATTTTTCTTAGTACTTTTAAAACTCATTGACCTTTTGTGTACTAGTTAGAGGAATGCAGATATATCCCAAGTCACAAAACTGGATAGCATGTCAAATTAGATATATCAGAACTAGTCAGGTCCAAGAGACTACATCATACAGGATGTTTTCTTCAGAATGCTTTTTCTTTTGTATGGGCAGGTACTGGGAACCGAACCCGGATCTCCAGAATGGCAGGCAAGAATTCTGCCACTGAGCCACTGTCACACCGCCCCCTTCAAAATGCTTTTTATTCCTAGCTTCAAACCTTAAACATATATTTTTAGAGGGTTTGGTAAATGTAACAAATAGGAACTCATTGAGAGTAGGGTATAAGAATGTGCTCATCACCAAAAATGAGACTTACATTATGTTAAATTAAGATTATATATTGTTGGAAACAGACAATATAGGGAGTTCCCAGATCCTGGAAAAATTATTGCTGAGGAAATAGATCTACCTGGGTTTTGAGGTAGATCAAAGTTTTTCTTGTCCGTACAAAGATGGAAAGCTTAATTTTAGAGTTGGAAAGGACCAGAGACATTGTCTACTCCAACCATCCATTTTCAGTTGTGGTTGCTGAGGTAGGGCACTGTGTAGTTAGCCATGTTTTTGGGTGCCTCAGTTTACCACAGTGCTCACTGTAATATTGACTCACATTGACTCGCATTTATCATCTGGATTGCTTGATATGTACTATTGATGGATTTAATATGCGTTATGAACATCCCTTGGGAGGCGGATGGATGGTGTCATGCTGACTTTTCAGTCATTTGTCATTAAGTAGCCCAGATACTGGGAGAGCAGGGGTAAGAATGAAGTAAGTGTGGCATCTTGGTGAAAGGTGGGCATAATCTTGTGGAAGATGCTAAAGGAAATGAATTAGAGGCAAATAATGACCTTGAAGCTACATTGAAGACTGAAAATTTTAAATATGAAATGGCCCCAGCCAGCATAGTAGAAGATTATTGTCCTGTAGCACTCAGCCCTCCCAGTACCTCTCCTTGGGCTTGGTGGGATGGGTGCCTCTGAATGACCAGTGACCAAGGAAAATGGGGTGTTGATGAGCAGGGAGGTGAAAGTCTTGACCACGGAGACCCATCAGGAGTGAAGAGAGTGAAAATGGGCTTCTTTTGATAGCCTGGGATATGAAAGGGATGGGGAAGGGTGGCTTAAGGCCTCAATTGTTCAGTTACTGTCTTTTGAGCACTTTGTGCTTCATTTTCCTCTCTTGGTTTGGATTTGTACAGAAGGAATCCCTGAGACGTGTATTTGGGTGCATGTGGTTTATTTGGGAGGTTATCACAGAAAGGATGGTGAGGGAGTGAAGAACCGAGACAAGATTGAGAAGAAAGCCACAGTCAGCAGTGAGGGCTCAACTCACAAGGGACCTCTGAAGGACCGTGTAGAATGTACTTCAGAAGGGGGCAGGTGGCTTGGGTATTTATTCATCAACATCCATCCCTCATTAGTTGAGGTTCATTTTGGAACATTAACCTCTTGTGCTCTGGTCTGCCTGGAGCCCCTCAGGCAGAGAGGTACAGAGTGAATGCCTCCAGGGTAGGGCGTGTGGGTAGGGAACCAAAAGAATCTGCTGCATCCTTCCAAGATTAGGGAGATAAAAACCTGAGTAAGATATGATACTACCCTCCAAAAGCTAAAAGTGCAGTGACAGAAACAGAAATAGAAAGAATTGCAAAGCAATGTGGTGGGTGTTATGATAACAGGATGAGCTAAATGCCAAAGGGATGAAGAAGAGGGACTGACCGAAGGAACTGGAGACTCACAAAAGTGCAGTTATGCTAAGGAATAATCTTCAGGTAATTGCCTGAAGGGAAACAGGAGATAAAGCATTCCAGACAAAGCATAGAATCTGTGCAAAGGCAGAGAATCTCCGGTTGGGCAACAGAAGTTCAGTGAGCTGAAAGTTCTACTCTGGGCTCTTTGGGATGCAAGGAAAGAGGGCCCCTGAATATCACTCAGGTCAACATGGGGCTGGTTGTAAGAGTACCTGGAATCATGGTGATCCAAGAACAGGTCTCCTTGAGAACTAGGGCCCCCTGGGAACCAGGAACTGGCTGCTAGAATAAGCAGCCACTTCTGTTTCTCTCTTTCGTGGTGGTTAGTCCCTTCTTGGTTCTCCTTTCTGTTGACTGGTTTCCTCTGCTTCAACTTTAGGATTTTTCATCTGTAGCTCCCACAGCTTCCTGGGAATAGTTCTGTGCTTCCTGGAAGAAGAATCTGGCCACCCTAGTCTCAGCAATCTGGCCAGTCCATGTGCTTCGTCCTCGAATAGAGGCCTTGCCCTGGCTAATTTGCCATGGCAGGTATTGGGGATAGACAGGGACAGGTCAGACCATTTTGTGCACTGGGATGCTGCCACTCTGGGGACTGTGAATGGGGAGGTCCCCCGAGCAGGGTCATGGGCAGGGCAAGAAGCAGTGACAGCTCTGTATTTGGAAGCAGAAGAGAATGAGGCAGTGAAGTGTTAGGCTGGAGGTGCTCTGCTAGGAAAAAATGCCAGTCAGGTGAATTGGTGGCTGCTACAGAGTGGTTTGTGCAAAGGGGGAACATTACACTTTTACATTTAGGAATCCATGATCAGGCTGGGATTTGCAAAGGGTAATTCTGAAGTTGTGCAGGTGGCAAGGAGATAGTCTAGAGGACTAAAGCAGTAGCCCCAAGAGGAAAGATGCTGATGATCTCAGCTAAGTCAGTCCCAGTGGAAATATCAAGGATATGAAAGTTTAGATCCAGTACGTAGGGTTTTAAAAAGAAGAACATAAAAAATAATAGACAGTGGAAATTAGGAGATAAGAGAGGTGGCAGAATGGGAGGGGTAGAACTATACAATGAGAATTTCAAATCTGGGAGGTAGATCCATTCTCAGTAGTGATGAGATCCAAGGTGTGGTTGTAGGAGAAGTTAGGAAAGTGGAGTGAACAGGTGAAAGAAGGTCCTCAGAGCCAAGGGGGTCAGGAATTGAAAGTCCACAGCAGTGCTAGAGCCAGAGCAGTTAAAAGATTTTAGAACTTTTTGACAGTGAACCTCAATAAGAAATACATTTTAGATCATGATCCACTGTATAACTGAAACAAAACTTTCATTTAAAAAAATACAATTTTACCTCATGTAGTATTAGTATCTTAGGGCTACTGTAACAAAGTACCACAAACTAAGTGGCATAAAACAATTTACTCTCTCACATTTTAGAGGCTAGAAGTCCAAAACCAAGGTGATGGTAGGGGTTCTGGGGGAGAATCCATCTAGTGCATCTCTCCTAGCTTCTGGTGGTTCTCAGCAATCCTTGGCATTCCTTTGTTTGTTGCAGCATAACTCCAATCTCTGCCTCCATCTTCATATGACTTTCCTCCATTGTGTTCCCTGTGTTCACATCTCTAAATCTGCCATTATAAGGACACTAGTCATTGGATTTAGACCCACCTTCATCTTGACTTGATTACATCTGCAAAGACCCTATTTCCAAATAAGGCCATGTTCACAGGTACCAGGGGTTAGGACTTCAGCATATCTTTTGGGGGATATAATTCAATGGGTGTGTTGCTATTTTTCAGTTCTGTTCGGTTGTATTTTGTTTTGTAATGCTGGTCATGATACACTAAATGGATTTTATGACCCAATGATGGGTCATGACATGTAGAAACACTGGGCCAGAGTATTGATCCATCTGCATGGAAGCAAAAGGTCTTGGGATGTGAAGGACATGAGGGAGCCTGCTGGTGTCCAGGCCCTGGTGAATGTGGGAGAGAGAGGCTCAGGGTGGAGAACTCCGGTGATGAGGGCAGGAAGTGAGAGTGCCACGTGGAGGGGTTTCTTAAAGAGGTTTGTCTATAATAGGTATCGCATGGCAGCAGCAAAGGGGATGAGCTGTGTGGCCTTGAGGTTTTCCCCATGCTTCCATTTTTGATACAAAGGTAAAATTGCCCCTCTCTTTGGCTTGTAATAGCATCTGATGTTTGTGTGCCATTTGACTCATATCACCACATTTAATCCTCACCACAGCCCAGTGAGGTGGGTAATATTAATGCATACCCATGTTTTATTTATAGATGAATAAGGGTGAAATAGCTTGCACTACTCTGTAGGCAGCATGCAATATGATTTTGTGAGGGGAGGAACTGGGGGCAGCCTCTGCTCTGCAGCTCCTCCCTTCCCAAGCCCATACTTCTACATGTGGGAGTGCATATTTTCACAAAACAGAAATGTGCAAAGCTAATTGGTTTCTTTACAGTTCTAAGCAATTCATGCAGCCCTGGTCAATGAACCATTCTCCTAATCAGGAGAGTTGGGATTTAAATAAAAGCCTGATCAGATATTGGTTTCACTGCCCTTCGTGGCCATGAATCACTCCAAGCATCTGGACTCCCTTTCTCCCTCTCAGCCCAGCATCTCTCAGCATCTCTTCTACTTCTGACCTCTTTCCTCCCATCTTCTCTGAATGCCTCCATTTCTCACGAGCCTTTGTGAATCGGCATAGATTTCCAGTTTTCCTAGTCCTTTTTACTCTTTGTCATTAATCTTCTTACCTCTTTTCTTATTGTTGATTGTCACAGTAACTGATACCACAGGTCTCAAGCCAATGTCTGGAAAGTTGACCTACAAGATTGCCTACTCATCCCTCTCAGTTCCCCCTTCCTTAGCTTAAAAATTTGCTTACTTATATCAGGGCTTCTGAAGAAATGGTTTCTTTGCTTTGCCTCTTCTGAGCTCATCCCTATACAGTGAATCCCCGTAGGATCTATCAAAGTAATGTATTTTGTCTTTTATAGACCCTTCACTCTATTTCCTTCAAAAATTATCCTTGAAATCCTTTTGGGAGATATATAGCTAAGAACATAAATTATATTTTGCCTTGGTCAAAATGAAAAAATATATAGTTCATAAAAGAAACAAACAAAAGAGCACCTTATAAATACTTTGATAAATCATTTAGGACAAAATATTTTACAAAGCTACTTAAGAAAAGTGGAGGAGCCTGGGCGGGCCACAGTGGCTCAGCAGGCAAGAATGCTTGCCTGCCATGCCAGAGGACCCGGGTTCGATTCCCGGTGCCTGCCCATGTAAAAAAAGAAAAGTGGAGGAATATTATTAGAATTTCTATAAACTGGATTCGGTGATGCAGAGTTAACAAAATAGACAAAAGGTTTCTGCTTTCGTGTGTGGTCGTGTGCTTTTTAATTTATGATACTTTCCAGCACACTACAGTTCCAAAGAAATATGCTAATAAAAAAAGTTTTACTATTTACAGCTTTAGGCATTCTGTTCTTGAGAGCTTTCCTTTTCAGTTATGAAAATATTAATGGGAAATTCAAAGTAATCATTGAACTATACCTTTGTTGTCTTATTTTGCTGCTTGGATGCTGTTCTGCACCATCCATGTTCAAAGTTAAGATTTACTTTTACTCTTCTTAACATTTATAAAGTGATTCTACTGACTAAGGTAATCCTTATGAGGATCCAGTGAGACTAGCACTATTATTAAAGTGAGGAAACCAAGGCAAATACTCTTCTAGCCTCAAGTAGTTCTACCCTGAAAGAGGTGCTGTTTTGTTGGCCAAAGTCTTCTTTTTCAATAGTGTTAGCCTCATTCAAATAAGAATAGCTATCCATCTTCATGGGCCTGCAACTCATGCAGGCACCCAGGTTCCCTGCTCAGAAGGGCTTCATGCTTACGATTTGATGCTCTGCAGTCATTGTCTTGAAATTCTTAATAATGTTATCTTTGAATTTGGGTTCTCTGTGTGAAGCCCCATGGGGCAATGGAACCGCAGGTCAAGCAGACTCCAGCCTCCAGTCACCTCCCTGCCTCCCACATGGGGTTCTCAGCAGCCCCCAACCCACTGCCCTGCACTCACCATGGTAACTGGATCATGTTTGGGTGGAGGGCAAAGCCCGGGGCCTGGGAGCCGACCCCCATGGGTGGGTCCTCTAGGTGGGGCCATCTCCACTGGGGCTGGCAGCAGCACTGCAAGCTCGGGGGGACTTGGTGGGGGCCTATCCCCAATCCAGGTACCAGCTACAACAGGCAGGGAGGTTGCACTCCTTTGGGGGTGTCTCCTGTCCACTGTGGGGCACAGCCAGCCAATGGGAAAGGGGGATTGACGTTTCTGGCCCAGCCATTTTGCCTTGCCCTGTGCCCTGCAAATTTATGTAGCCAGCCCTGAATAAGATGGATGGAGACTAACAATATATTAAAAGTATTTTTTTTAAATATATACCTCCCACTTAAGTAAATGTCATATTTTATAAGTGGGCATATTCTCAAAGCAGTTAAGATGGATAGCTCAGTGTAAATACTTTTGCTTTCAATAATGTCACATCATTTCCAAAGTTGTTTTGACTGTGGGTGAAATTGTTTTCTGTTTTTGTTTGTTTTGTTGACACAGACTTTGAATCATTTCTCCCAGGGCTTTAAAGAGCAAGGCATTTGTGAGGGAATTTTAACAATGTTCTCAACCCATCAGCTGTGTCTTATTAGGTCTTGTCATAACTTGCTCTTTGTAACAAGATTCCCAGGTGACTGAGATGGTATATTTTCAATATAGTGCATGCAGTGATAAAAGAGCTCTGTGAATAATGGTTTCAACATAAGCAGTGTCTGTTAGGTACTTTCAACTTTAAAAAGGTAAAATAATGGGAGAGAGGAATAATCTAAAAGCTAAAAGAAAGAAAACTGTTTTCAACTCAGTTAAAAAATTCATGGATGAGATACAGAGGTATAGCAAAGAACCTCAGAAGAGAGTCCCTTACCATTAAACAAGATAAGATTTACTGTGAGGATCAGCCCATTGCCAAATGAGAAGGACAAAGAGTGAGGGCTGCTGGAAGGAACAAGAATCGGCAGAGAGAGGCAAGGACAGTCTGAAAGTGTTGACCTACCTCGGAAGGCAATTTGATTCCTCACAAAACTGGAGCCCGGAGAGCAATTTAAGCTGGATTTCATTTTTCCCACGTGAAAAAGAATATTGTTCATTTCCTAGAACTTGGATCAGCAATTTGGGGAGATTAGGCAGAAAAGGAAATGAACAAGGGGTAGAAAATGAATGTGTAAAAAGATTCAGCAAAATGGGTCCCATGGACCTGTGGAGATGGTTATCATTAGGTTCGGAAGGTACAGGAAAATAAAGGCACTCAGAATCAGGGACAATGGTAGGGCAGAGAAAGAGAAGGAAATGCGGAAACAGGGTGAGGAAATTTTGAAAATGTACTCAGGTAACTGTTTAGTTGATTGATAGCAAGCAATTGACAGGAAGCCTGTTAAATGCAGTCAGTCAGATTATTGAGAGACATACACTAAATCTCAAATGATTTGGGATAAAATGATAATATTGGTGCAGAGATGGGTAGGAAGGACAGAAATACCTTTCACTGTGTTCTATGGTTTTATTCTTTCAAATACTATGCACATACTGCTCGCTGATTGGTTTGAAAAGTCATACTAAGAGCCCAGATTTTTGGTATCACTCAACCATGAGCAGGACTTGATACAGCAGCTTATAATATCCCTTCCTGCTACCAAGTCATCTAAGCAGCACAATCAGATCTAAATCCATATTCCCTGGGTGGGACAGCCACAGATAGGCCCAAATGTGTGTAGCCGAAATAAGGTGATACATCTCAGGACAGAAGTCTAGATGCCACTCACCTTGAGCCTGGTTGAAGGGGAGAGATGCCCTCCCTGCTACCTTGTGAACCCCTTCCCTCCCGAACCAGAAACTCTGTCAGGACAGCATGAAGGTGGGCAGATTCAGTGGACGATGCAGGGCAGGAAGTGCATGAACCCAAGGCGGCTGTGTGGGTGGAGGGAGTAGGAGAGGCTTCAAACCCAGGGCACATCAGTAGGAGATTGAAATTGGATGGGTGAGCTGTAGTTTTCGAATGGCTCATCTTAAACATTATGCTTGATGTGAACCATGTGTTTGAACTTGTCCTTCCAGTTCCCCTCACGTGGAGAAGCACAGAAGCGGAGACTATGTGTGTAGCTGGATTAGATGGCTGCCATCATGGTGTAACTTATTGAACACCAGAAAGCTCTTCTATTGTCTAAAATGCAACTATAAAAAAGAATTTCTTTAGGAATTGTTGTGTCATTGTTTCTTTCAAGTTTTTTCTGCTAATAGTGCAGAAATCTCACCAAGGTTTAACACTTTAAACTTTATCTTAAAACACCTTCAGCCACATTAGCTTTCCTTGAGCTAAGAGGTATATAGAAGCAGTAGGGGACACTGGAAAGAGGATGGAGGTGACCAGAAGTGATGCTGAAAGTCAAAGGGGAGGACTTCAAGAGGAACTTCCTATGGTTACTTCCGGTGGCACTATTCAAGCAGCCAGATCAGACTGTAATGGTCTAACCTCATGGCCTCATGCCATAGTGGGGATTGGCAAGCATGTGTCAGTGATCAACCCTCTACAGTCAGAAGCAAGTCGTTTCATCTACCTTTTCTAAAATCTTCATGTTCCATCAGTTACCAAATCCTTCGAGTTCTTCTTTGTAATTTCTCTCTAGTGATTGGAGTTGAGACCATTCCCTCTTTTCCTTTCTCATCAGCACCTTTAGTCTTCCCTACCGGAACATATGAATTGTCTCCAGATTGTTCTCCAGGTCCACCCATGCGCTCCTACCTAAAGGAGAACTCCCAGGCAGGAACTTGGTCATTTGCCTTTACAGCTATATTCTTGGCACCTAAAACAGAGGTGGGCACATAGTAGATGCTTGATAAATGTTTTCATTGAATGATTCCCTACCGCAACTCATCTTTCACACTGCAACCTGAGTCATGCCTTCTCTGACCTCCAAAACTCTCTTTCTTCTGAAGAATTTTTAAATGAAATTCAAGTTCCTCCAAAAAATGACCCTCCATAAAATGATCACCACTTTCCCACTTCATATTTTACCACCATCAGATGGTTTTATGCAGGCCTTCATCACCCCAGAGCTGATTATTGCAATCACTTCTGAGTGTTGGTGATACTGTCTCTGTCTATGGCTCTGTCTGTAGATGGATACACCTCCTCCACCATCTTCAACACCCTTTCATGAGGACAGGCATCCATGCCTGTGTGATTCACCAGTGAATCCCCATGTGACAAATATTAGTTCCTTAATACATGTTTGTTGAGTAAAAATTTTATATAAAGAGATGTCTCTGATCTTCCGGACTAGACTGATCCCTTCTGCGCTGGGTTTCCACCCCATTGAGTTTATACTCTTATGTCAAAATATTTTTTGAGGGTGGGCCTAGCAGGCAGAGTTCTCGCCTGCCATGCCGGAGACCCGGGTTCGATTCCCAGTGCCTGCCCATGCAAAAAAAAAAAAAAAAAAAAAAATATATATATATATATATATATATATATGTATTTTTTTGACATTATGCTATAGTTATTTCTGTACATTTTAGCGACTTCCAGGGAGAACCTCAGCAACTTGCGAGCAAGCACTATGACATATGTATCCTGGTATCTGCAGGGTGCCTAACAATGTGCCATATTTGGTACTCAGTTAATGTTTGTTATTAGAATTGTAGGTCTCCCACTTCAATGTTTTCAGCAACAATCTACAGCGGTTCATAAATTTATATATTTATACATTTATATATTTATATAAATATAAATATATTTAATATATTATATTAAATATATTATATATTTAAATATACCCATATTTACATGGATATATGTAAATAATCTAGATCTAGACCTAATTATGGTCCTCACTGAGTACATGGATGTAAAACTTTCCTCCTAAGACAATCAGTTTGAAGATTAAGTAACATTAATCTCTTCTGCTACCTTCATGTTCCTCCTAGGATTGTTCTGCTGTCCCTTCTCTGGAAAATGGGCAGGTACATGCACGTATGCACATTTCCTCCCTCAGAAAAGTCTGATAACACTGAGGAATCCTGACTACCCCTCAGCTGAGCATCCACTTGAGAATCTTAAACTATTTTCTTTTTCTTGTTTTATGTCACTTGTTTTTAAAGGCTTACGTGCATTTATGATGTTTTCTTTGAAACAGACAGAACTCCCTTTTTTTCATTAGCTAGATGAATGCCCATGGTTCCAAAATAAATAGACACGGTTCAAGGGAAAGAGAGTTAGGCCAATAACTTCTCTCTCTCTGTCACCTCCTGCACAGTACCTAGTATGTAGCTGGCAGCCAGTGATGCTAGCTGAGTGAATGAATGAATGAATGAATGAATGAAGTAATATTCCACATACAGTCATAAAAGGAAAATCTTAAGCTTAAATTCAACAGCTGATCAAGGAAATGTTCTCCTTCTACTCCTTAGGAAAGTACATGTTATCCTTTGGGCTAATGGGTGAGTCTGAGATGAACTCCTAAAAGAAACTCAGAAACAAAAGGTATAGCCACTGTCTTCCAATTTTGTTATAAAATTTAAAAAATGTTAATTTTTTGAATAAAAGGATGGAAACTAGCTTACAAATTTCTCCTATTAAATCAATATTTTTCTCTTCCTAAACTTATAATTATGAAAACATTCTCCTGCAAAGATTTTGAGTAATTTGGGCAGTGCTTCATTAATCACTTAATCAGTGTTCAAGCAGAACTGATGCCATTGACATATATAATCAATCTTCATTCCTCCCACATCTGATTTTCATCCTTTTTGGATCTGACAACTATAGATACTAAAAATTGGTGGCTTATTTTCACATTATATTTTTGTTACAATCAGATGTACATATTTAAACCATCAGATTATTGGTACCTATATGGGGCTCCTCGTAGTCTATTTGAAAACAATTGTTTTCTCTTCCATGAATCTATGGAGATGAATGGTACTGGGACCAGATTCTATTGTGACTTAGTGGGAAAATGGGCTTGGGTGATTTTTTAGTTTAAAATAAGATAGTATTGTTGTTGTTGTTTTTCAACGTTTTTAATTGTATAATATAGCATATACAAAGCAAAAGAAGAAAAAAGCAATGGTTTTCAAAACATTCTTCAAAAAGTGGTTACAGGATAGATCCCAAAGTTTGTCATAGGCTAACATATGATCCTCTCAGATTTTTCCTTCTAGCTGCTCCAGGACATAGGAGACTAGAAGGAATAAATATTTTTTTATTATGACAATCGACTTTTTTCCTTTTTTTGTAAAAAACAACATGTATACAAAAAAGTAAGACATTTCAAAGCACAGTATATACAAAAAAGCAGTACCTTTCGAAGCACAGCACAACACTTAGTTGTAGAACAGATTTCAGAGTTTGGTATGGGTTACAATTCCACAATTTTAGGTTTTTACTTCTAACTGCTCTAAGATACTGGAGACTAAAATAAATATCAATTTAATGATTCAGCAATCATATTTGTTTATTAAACCCCACCTTCTCTGTATAACTCCACCATCACCTATCATCCCTCTCCCACTCTTTAGGGGTGTTTGGGCTATGCCCATCCTAACATTTTCACGTTGGAAGGGGCTGTCAATAATATGGGGTAGGGAGATGGGACTGACTAGCTGATGTTCTGGAGAAGCTGGGCCCTCTAGGCTTCAAGACTTTTCTGGTCCGGGACCCATCTGGAGGTTTTAGGCTTCTGGAAAGTTACCCTAGTGCATGGAACCTAAAATAAGATAGTATTGTTTTTTACAGTAGCATGTTTACTGTTATTGGTAAGTCACAGCTACTTTTTAATAATCCATTCTGAAGAAATTTTACAAAACTACATTCTAAAGGCAACTGGGAATGGAAATAGTGCCCCCAAATCAAGTTACCTAGGAATAAGTTTAAGCTTAATATTATCTGCTTCCTAAAGGCATTTTTATGATCACCGGCCTGACTATAGAGGTTCTGATTCTGTCACTCATTTTCTCTTAATACTTAATAATATGTAAATTTGAAATGTTTCTCATGCACCCCATATTTTGGTGAGGTACAATTTTTATGTCCACTTACTCACAAACCACTGAGCCGCCCAGCCACACACTGCCTCTCAACATCAGGTCATTTTCCATTCCTGTAAGAAAGCAGCAGTATCAACTTTATAGGTAGGTAGGGTGGAATATCAACAGGTAAAGTCTCATAATCATAATTGCACGTGTATTTGAAAACATAAGACAATGGTGTTTTAATCTCGTTGTTTGAAGTCTATCTTTCCTCTGTAAAAGGTGCTAGTATGATATTTCAGGCTCATTTAGAAACAAAAGCAAAAACTCTGCATTAGTGCTGATAATTGAAGAAGAGACCCATCTTTGGGGAATACCCCGATCAGCACTCAGATCTATAACAGAATGTACAGACCGAATTCATGAGCCACAGTGATAATAATAACAATAACTGACATTTTCCAAGATCTTCCCAGGCTGAGATACTGTGCTGTGTGTTTTGCAAGGCTTATTTAACATAATGCTTTTAACATTTATGCAGTTGGTTCCATACTTATTCCTGGTTCACAGAGGCAAAAATGAGACTCACGGAGATTAAAAAATCTACCCAAAGTCGCACAACTGGTCTGTGGCAATTGGGACATTAGGTCTGTCTGATTCAAGATATCTTTACCACTAGCCTATCTCAGGTGTTTAAACTGAGGCCAAGAAGGCTGAGATACCGTCAGTAAATTAAAGAGCTGGACATATTTGAACATACATATATTATGTAGAAGCTGAACTACAGAACCATTATAGGAAAATAATTATCCTTTATTGAAAATCTAATCGAACTCTGGACTAGTTGGAAAGTAGTTAGTAAGTTACACCAGAAATTAAGGTTAACATTTTACCCAGGCATGAAGAGGTGAAAAGGGGAGTTGGAGAGAAGGTTAATTATCAGACACCACATTGCATCAGTGAGAGGTGGATTTGATTTTGAATGATAATTACTAATACCCATACAGACATGGCTTTCATTAGGAAAACAAATTTCTTAATCTAAATGAAGTCTCCCTAAAACCATTCATTCCTCCTACTCTCCCTTCTCTTTTTCTCTGATGTATGGTGATCAAAGCAAGTTGCTGACAACGAATTCAGTTCCTCAAGTACATGGCTATGAGTAAGGTTACAAATTGTTAAATGGGCTGTAGCTTTCATTAATACATTAAAAGCCTTTTTTAACTGTCTTAAGTGATTTTGGTAACTGCAAATCAGTTCTCCTCAACCTGATTAACTTTGGAGACACCAAAAGAACTTTTACCAAAATTAAGCATTGTTCCCATGCACAGGTACGTGAGGTGGCTCACTGTTCCAAAGCTCTAGAAAGCCTCTGTTTCTCCCTGTCATGCCCATGGCACACAACTCATCCTATACTTCAGCCATCTTCAGGGAACCTGAAAACACTGCCTCAGATTTTTAAAGAATAGACAGGAAAGCAAATCTAAGAGGGAGGTCTAACTGATGGGAGAACAAAGAAGTTCTAACTAGACATTCTGAACAGAAGTAACTGCACAACCAGGACCCAAGCAGGAACTGTCAAAGAAATTCAATCAGCATGAAGCATTTGCTGAATTTCTATAATGTACTTGGCATACTCTATGCGTACATCTCTCAAAAACCTATGAGAAAGCAAGTTCCCAGTTGTATAATAGGTGCCTTCTAAGCCGGCACCTTGAGGTGAAGTTGGATCAGGGACAGTGACTAGCATGTATTCCCTGGCTAGACCCTACCAGCTTTCTCACAGGGTACTTGACAAAATCCCTTCTTCTGGCTCTAAGTGATGAAGGCTGAGAAGTGTTCACCAAGTGCCCTCTTTTTCCACATTTCCATGTGGTCTCTGTGGCTTCTGCCACCATTGTGATATTCTTGCACCTCTCCTGTATCTTGGTATGGGGTCCTCGAGTGTCCTGGGCATTCACCCCTGTGCCAGCCCCACCCAGCAAGGCTGCTCCTGCTAACTCTATCCCCATAGTAGAACATCACACTTTTCAACCTCTGAAGGTTCTACAACAGAAAGCAAATATAGAGAAACATTTTTTTTCCTCAGTAGCTTTGCATCTTGTGTCAGGACATGAAGCAACATGCCACTTATATCCTTTTGGTTTCCCACAGGAACTCTAAGGATGAAGATGTTCATTTCAGTGGTTCTTGACTCGAGCTGCTATGTTTGTCATGTTTGGGCCCTTGTCTGAAAAAATGCAGGTCCCATCCCTCTAGCCCTGAGTGTTATTACCAACCCCCGTGCTATTCAATTGTAGCGAGCTCCTTCTCTCTCAGTACCACACTGAGTGTACTAATAGGCAGCCCTTATTTCTGTATGGCCATGGGGGTCTTAGCTCAGCAATGGTCTCTCATGAGCACCGCTAAGTCTATTTATGCATTCCAAGAAACTCCTCTGTTTTATACAATTAAAGCCCTTCAGGTGGACCCTACCCAACTATATTTGCCTAAAAAGGCTGGCAGCTGTGATATATCCCACTTAGACATGCAATCTCCATGCCACTAATTAATTACATATTAATAGTTGATACCTCTTTTATTTTTCTGTTTCAGATAAAGGAATATTCATTATGCAAAGTGAGAGTCTCAAGACATGCATTCAAGCAGGCAAATCTGGGCTTACTCTGGAGAACTGCAAACAACTCAACAAGTATATGCTGTGGAAATGGGTTTCAAACCACCGCCTCTTTAACATAGGAGGCAGTGGGTGCCTGGGTCTGAACTTATCGAATCCAGAGCAGCCATTAAGCCTATATGACTGTGATTCCATCCTTGTTTCCTTGAGGTGGCGCTGTCACCGGAATGTGATCACAGGCCCACTGAAGTACGTGGTCCAGGTGAAGCAAAACCACACCGTGGTGGCCTCATGGAAGTATCTTCATAAGTGGATTCCTTATATGTCAGGAGAGAGGAGTATTTGTGAAAATCTGCATAAAGGTAAAAAAAAATTAATTTAAATCCAACTACTTATGAAATGGTATATTTAGGAAGTTTTCCCATGACTGAAGATTTGTAAAACATATTATATAAAAGAGGTACACAATGCGTGGAAAATCAGGAGACTTCTGCTAAATCCATTTGTTTCATACTTGCTTATTATAAAAGGATTATTGAAGTGTAGGAATGGACTTGCTAAATTCCAATAGCAGATTTCTCAGAATTTAAAGGTATTCACGGGAAAACATTTAGATAACTTTGAGAACCAGTGGAAAGGAGAAGAAAGAACAGGAGAACAGGAGGGAGAGAGGAAAGGAAGGTGGAAGAAAAAGATGTTTGAAGTGAAGTCTTTCGTCAGGATGGATATAATAACCTACCCGTATCTGTTTTCTCTTCTTGTAGAAGCTCACCCTCATTTATGGCAGCATATTTTCAGGGCACCTCAGTGTCTCCTGACTCCTGGCTAGCATCCAGAAGCATAATAAAAGCACGACCTAAGAACTCTGCAGCTAGTCTCAGGAGGCCAAGCAAGGAACTACTATGGTTCAAGGCTGAACTTTAGATCCTGTACCTACAAGGAATGAGTAAAAGGAGGCAGTGCCAAGAGCAAGATGTTTTGGGGATGCACTACAATAAAGCAAATGATGCAAACCAGCACTCTGAATGAGCTACAATTCTGAAGAAGAACTAGATAGTTTGCTTCATGTTAAGTTTTGTGCCATATGCTAATACATAGCAGAAGACTCTAGGCAATACATAAATTTGAGTATAAAGAACAGGATTGAAACAAACGCATGTGTCCTAAAATGTTTGTAGTTCCTAAGCAGCAACATCCCTAACCACTAGAACTGGTGACACGGTGTGAGCTCAGTGCCCTGCCAATCATGGGAAAGTGGTAGGAATCTCTATAGTCAGCTATCCCACCCCAGGATGGTCCTGATTCTCCCCATCATAGAAAGCTCCAATCAAAGCATGAAAAGTTTTTGTTGTTTCCTACTTAAGACCAAAGATGACCAACTATTTTAGTAGTCTGAGACAGCAGCCAGGACACACCTCTGCATCATCATCTCTCTCCTACACTACCATAGATGCCTTCCAGCTAGTCCTGCTTAACCCTGTCCCTCTCCAGATTGTTCTCCTAATGGCAGCCCCAATGAGTCTTTAAAAGTGGAAATCTGATCAGCTCCTGTGCAAAATCTGCCAGTGACTTCCCATCATCCTCAGTAAAAGCCAGGGTCCATAACTTGGTGAAGATGGCCCTATGTGAGCTGATGCTCCAGGACTTCCCTGATTCCACTTCCCTTCGGGCCTCTTGCTCTTGCTCCTTCATTCCCTCACCTCCATTCTTGCTGTTCCAACTCTTTTCCATAGACTCAAACCCCCTACTTCACTCAATTCCTGTTCAGAGAGTCATTCCTTGTCCACTGTATTGAAAAATACCCCCCCACCCCCCCACCCCATGGTCACTCTCTTCTTCTTACCCTAGTTTGTTTTTTTTCATGCGACCTACCACTACTTGAAATTATATTATCTGTTATTTGTATATTTTCTTTGTCTTTCTCTCTTCCCTCTAGAATTAAAGCTCCACATGAACAGGAACTTTTGTCAGCTTGTTCACTATTATATCCCCAGTGCTGGGCACAGCAAATGTTCAAATAGTATTTGTTGAATGAATGAATTTAACAAATGCCTATGAAACTGTTGAGGTTTAGCTGCTTATGGCGGATGTATTTGGCCACCAGAAGATATTTTAAAGTGAAATCTTCATTAAAACTTTACTTCTCATCCATTTGAAAATAGATATGCTGCTGTAGTAGAACACCTATAGTAAATAAACCAGTAGATCCATAAATAATCCGACGATTTATCAGCATTTCTTCTGAACCCAGCACCTAGCCTAGCACTTTGACATGCACTAGAGTGAGGTCCCAGAGGATTCACTGTGATAACAGCAAGTGCCTTGCCCATAGTAGGTTTTCAGTCAATTAAAAAAAAATGCATCAACTATTTAAATTTTCCAAAGATAAAACTGGTATAATACTTATTTTACTTTTTTAATTTTCTTTCTCCCAGATTTGCATACAATTAAAGGGAATGCCCACGGGATGCCGTGTATGTTTCCTTTCCAGTATAATCACCAGTGGCACCATGAGTGTACTCGGGAAGGTCGGGAAGGTGACTTGCTGTGGTGTGCCACGACGAGCCGATACGAAAGGGATGAGAAGTGGGGATTCTGCCCAGATCCCAGTAAGAATAAAATCTAGTCATCTCCATATGTCACTAATGATTCGATCAAGGATGATTAGAAAGTTATCTGAATCTAAAGGAAAGTACCAGGATTGATATATTGAAGTCTGAATAAGCACTCTGATTCTATTAATACAGATTTTGATTTTGTGATTGTTTTCGCCTTGAAAAGACAATTCTGATGTATGTTCCTTTTTTACTTAGGTTCAAAAAATGTTAATTAGCCATTCTTCATTTAGCTCAGTGAGTAAGGAAGCCTTAACCAGAATCAAGTTATAATACTCTGTGATCTCATTAATCTCCACTTCTTGACAGTATACTTCAAAACAACCCCAAATGCGTACAAAACGCAGTTGTCCTTTCAATCCACTTCCCTTATGAGAGGCCTTAATTTTTCCATGTCCAGACTGTCTCATGCCCATTGTCAAATCCAGGTATCAACTGGCCCTGTGGTGATCATTCTGAAATCATTGTTCCCTTTATTTCTTGACATGCATTTTCGTCTTGATTCCCTTTCCTTATTACTTGTTTTTAAGCTACCCTCTCAAAATCTTTTTCTCTTCTTAATTTTCTAGGACCAGTGTCAGCTTCAGTGTTCCAGCTTTTTTTTCAACTAGTGATTTTATCATTTTATTTTAATATAATTAAAACATTCCCAATGGTTCCTAAGTATTGGGGAAATATATATATATATATATATTGTATGTGTAGAAGGTATGTATATGTATATATGTGTATGTATATATGTGTCATATACATATACATATAACTTCTGCTGTCTGTATTGTTTCCCTCATCTTGCTTCCTGTAAGTCAGAGTATAGTTTTTACATTCTTCCGATCTTCTATACATACCTCCCCTCTATCTATATATAAAAATGCAAAAAATAAATTTGAAACAAAAGGAAATGGAGGAGGTCAACTCTCAAGTATCTGCTGTATAAATTATCTGTAATTTTTTTAAAATCTAAGCATCAGTACAGTTTAGTGGATAAGAAAGAGTACAGGCTTTGAATTCAGACAGACTAGATTAGAGACCTGTATTCTCCCAGCAGTGAGATTTGGGGAGGGTCCCTCCATCTCTCTAAGTCTCAGTTTCCTTAGCCATAAAATAGATTGAAAAAAAACAGACCAAATTAGGGTCATTAGGATGTATGTAAAGAAGCTATAGTGCCTGGCAAATGGTAAGCACTCACAAATATTAGGCATTATCATCCTTATCATCATTATCTTCGTCACGCCTCACTCATCCTTTCAGCACCCACTTCTGAATCAGTGATCCCTCCTCTTTATTTCCAGTTAGTCAGCAAGCACTAAGCTATGTACAGCGGTGAAGGGCAAGGGTTTAGGTCCTTTGAAAGGACCCTTCTTTTAAAGAATTTGGCACCTAGATGGAAGCCAAGACTGATTTACTCTATGCCAGAAAATGCAGACTCTATTTTATATGATGCCTTAGGATCCCCTCGGGAGACAGTGAATAACGCATATCCTGGTCACTTTCCCACAGATGTGTGGGTCTAGTGTGTGGGACCCAAGCATCTGCATTTTTGGCAAGTGCCCCAGGTGATCTTGATGCAGGTAATCCTTGATCAGATAATTCATAATTCACAGCTCATCCTATGTATTTTATATCTATTATGGGATGATATTAAAAACATTCAACAATCAGTATAGTATGGGGTAATGACTGATTTAAGTGGAGGCCTTGGTCGTGGAGGGTATTCCCAGAGAACCAATGCTAGCATTAAACTTTTAGTTGCAGGAACATGAGGAAGTAGGTTTTTTTCAGAGGAGGCTGGGGTGGCATGGGGACACTCAAGGACCTCGGACAGAGGCTATTCACCAACAGCAGTAAAACATCTCAATATTTAACAACTATTCCATCATCATGAATCTGAATGTAGATATGTAAGTATGGAATGCATATAATCCCTACATTCCTTAAATCCCTGAACCAGATATCATATTATGTGCATCACCTTCTCTGTCCATTTCCTCCTCCAATAGATGTCATTATTAAAAATAAATGAACCAAAAAGTAGATAAATAAATGAAGCAATACCAATAAAATTAACATGTATTTCATGTGGCCCTAGTATTAGGATTTTTTTTTTTTAGGATAATTTTTTAAAACTAAAACTTTCTCCTTGGTGTTCTAAGAGTCCTGTAACCATACTCTGTTACTTTAAGACAGTGACGGTTTCCCTGGTGAAAGCCTGGGTTTTCTGGTGCTCATGGCTTTTTGCTCCCCAGACTATTTATTCAGCTTCCTATGGCTCAGAAGCTTCCTCTGCTTGACAGCCTGCCAGATTCCAGCTCTCCTGACCTTTACCAGCAGAGAGCATGTTTATTGGTACAGTGCTAAATTGCAGTTCAGTTTTCTTCCTTTCTTATGACTTTTGATTTCTAATGGTCAACATAACTCAAAGTGCTGTGTCAGAGGCTGAGATCTGAGCAAGCTGATATCTCTTTCCATGGGGTCAGCAAGTGGAAGGACAGAATTAGGGGAATAAATTAAAGCTTTGGAGTCTGTATCTCATCTTACATGGAAAGTTCCTGGTATTGCATTGTAAAATCATGCTGCCTTTTTTTTAAAAAAAGTTATTGTAAGTGAGAAAAATCTATTTTTAATTCTAGTAAACACATATGCAAACACATTAGCAGTGAGGAATGCTATAAGACATTTGTCTCTGTAGATTATCAGGAATAAGGATGATATGGAGGATTCTCTCTGGGTTTGTTAACAGGGAGTTCTGGGCCATGTTAGGTCTTTCTTGGCTAGTTGCCTTACTTCAGCCAATGCTGGTGACTCAGAAACATTTAGGTATTTTTGGATATCAATATCCAGAGTGAACTGATTGCCCTTGAAAGTTTGATATATTTTTATGAGTAACCTTAATGACATAAAGTTATGCAAAGATTTGTGTGCATATAAATGAATGATTGCTACGCTCATTTGAGCCCTCATTATGTCTTTCTTGTCATGTTGTTCTCCTACTCTCCACAATGACCTTACCAGCCTCTCAGTTCTTCTCTAACTTCTAACCCTGCTCTCCATTAGCTTCTCTCCATTCTCATCAGTTGATCTCAATTTCTGCCTTACAGAAAAAGTAGACTCCATCAGATGGAGTGGGGGTGTCTCAACAACTTCTTCTTCCTAAACTTTAAGCCACCTGGGTCTGCATCCATCTTTCATCCCTCCTTAAATGATAAGATGGATCC
Source organism: Myrmecophaga tridactyla (assembly GCA_004026745.1). Lineage (NCBI taxonomy): Eukaryota > Metazoa > Chordata > Mammalia > Pilosa > Myrmecophagidae > Myrmecophaga > Myrmecophaga tridactyla. Next base: position 24,106 of record PVIY010016368.1, read on the forward strand.
CCCCTCTAGGATAGGTCTCCCCAGCTGGGCTCTAGAGCCCATCCCATCCAGTTTTCTCCATCCCGTAACTCAGTGGTTCTCCAAGTGTGATCCTAACATCTCCATTCCCTATAAACTTACAAGAAATGAAATTATTGCCATAACTCAGACCACTATGTCAAAAGTTCTAGAGGCATAGCTCAGCAGTCTGTGTTTTAACAAGCCTTCTAGGTGATTCTGAATCATGCTGAGGTTTGAGAACCACTTTCCCACTCTACTGCATCCTTCCAATTAACAGTTACACTTATTCAAGTCTCTTTCATCTTAAAAATAACACAACTTCATCCCCACTTCTGCCTTCTGCAAATACCTACCTCTCTTACCCCAGACTTTTCAAAAGAATTGCCTACACCTCCTTACCATGCTTTCTTTCCTCAGCGCGCTGTAATCTGACCTCTGTCTCCACAATCTATTCATTCATTCATTCAACAGATGTGTACTTGACACCAACTATGTACCACCACTCTGCTGGCTGCTGGGATGTCACCAGAATATGAAGATGAAAATCATGGTGGCTGACCTAATGAGGTTCACATTCAAGTATAATTCCCAAATCAATATATAATTATAATTTTTCCCTTTGCACATTTATTACAATATCAAGCTCTTTCTGTAATATTAAATTACCTTTTTGTTTGTTTTCCTAAAGCCTAAGAGTGGATGGAAGCAAAATTCTGGATGAGTGGCAGGGGGAGTCCTGGGCCTATAGGCAGCTTCTAGCTCCATAAGCACACTGCCGGGGTCTCTAAGGGAGCCACTCTGAGGCTCTACTTGGTCCCTTAGAAAGCCCTCCGCCTCCTATGACTGACAGAAAGGGAGCACTTCATGTCCATCCTGCTTTGAGCAAAAAGAGCAACCCAGGAGGCTGTGGGGCAAAAAAACTCTCTAACAGGGAATCTCCTGGGTACTCCTGAAACTTCTAGGCCTCACATCCCAATCAATAATTAGAAGACTTCTGTAAGTCCTCATCCCAGAAAAATGAACATTTCTATATACACTCAGCTTTCTACACATAATTTCCCTTTCAAAGAGTCATAATAAGTAAAAAGTTTTATTATAGAAGGTTTTTAAAAAAAGCTATTAGTGGTGATGGGATACTTAGCTTAGGCACCTCTCTGGAGATGTCAGTGTTGCCTCTTAACTCACCTGTGAAAGGGCTGCCTTACCCTAGATTTAGTAGTCTGGATATGCTTGATGAGATTACAAAGTTGAATTTGCAATCTGCCCCTTGACTGAAAGGTGAAGATGGGGCTGCAGAGGAAGTAACAACTGGATCTTAGTGCTCACTGTGTTGAGTGAGAGACATATGAGCAATAACCAGGGATTTGGGGCAATGACTGAGCTTGCAAAGACATCACCTGCATCCAGTCTTGGTACCTTGTTTATCAGCAGACCCACTTTCCCGGCAGTCTACAACCTAGCTCAGCCTGTGCATGAGTCCCCATTCAGATCCCTGCTGCTGAGTGAATCCCTACGTGGTGTAGAATGAGAACTGTAGGCCTCTAAGCCAGGCGACTACCCACAGCTCTCTGTAATCTATTCTGCCTTTCTAACTTCACTGTCACCATTCTCATCCCAGCCCCTAACAAACAGGAATACCAAAACACAAGGTGCTCATCAATGCCTCACCAAAGAACAACCTTCCTTAAAAATATCATACTTAAGAATAATGGTAAGTCATTATAGGTTTTCAGGCAGCAGACTTCTATGATCAAATATGCATATAGAAATTCAAATGCAATATGGAGGATAGATGAGAGGGTGAAAGACAGGACCCAGGGAAGCCAGTTAATGACCCCCCGTCTATGTAAATATTGGCTGTAGACAATTCCATGTCAACTCTGAAAAATATTCTGGTAACAAAGACATGTTACAAATATCCTTATAGTGATCAATAGCAGAGGCACCACCTTCTAATCCTTAACATTAGACAGCCACTCATACACATACTCAAATATACACACAAATGTCATATGTTCATACAAAGAAGCAAATAGCAATTTTTGTTCATTCAGATGTTCATTAGACTCAACACAAGATACATATATTTTCTTCTAAAGTAGTAAAAATCTTCTCTTCCTCCTCTGTCTTCTTCCTCTCCTTTTTCTCCTCTTCCTCCCTCTTTCTTTGGACCGCAGCAAAGCTTCTTTGGCTATTTTACTCATTCCTTCCTTCATTCACTATTTATTATTATCTGTAATATGCCAGGCATTGGGCTAACTTGTGTAAGTTGTCTTCTTGACTCTCCTATCACAGTAGGAGACTTTTTGAATATTTTAATAATAAGGAATCATAAATATCTACTTCCTCTTAATTTCTTTATTTAACCCCTTATTTTAGATGCTGTAGTTTCCTGGGTAACTTTCTTTTCTTAATTTAACAAACACTCTATATCCACTAAGCAAAAATTTCTTCTTCCCAGCTTCCCCTAACCCATGCAAACCTCTAATCTACTTCCTATCTCTGCAAATTTGCTGATCCTAGATATCTCATACAAGTGACATCACATAATACTTGTCCTTATGTGCCTTGCTTATTTCACTAAGCCTAATGTTTTCAAGGTTCATCCATGTATAATTACGATTTTTGGTAGGTGCTATTAAAAAAAACAGTTTTATAAGTGAGGAACTGAATTTGTATTTGGGAGCCAGGAAAGGTTTTCCTGAGGAAGTTATATTTAAACTCGACTCTAAAAGATGGGTAGGAATTATCAAGATGAAAAGTAGGGGGATGAGATAGCCTTTTAGAGCTGCCTGGTACAATGGTATACCAAGGAGACGGGGCAAGTGAGGGGGTGGGAGTGGACAATGCTGGGTGCAGGTGGTAAAGGGGTATTTTGTTTGAATATAGCTAAACAAACAAACAAACAAAAAAACTGAAAGTCAGTCTGCTTTTTATATCACCATGCACTGGCAATTCTAAACAATGTCAATTATAAAATCCTCCCACCTGTCCAGGTTGACTCTCCCACCCTTCAGTATGCCACTGGCCAGGTATCTGGAGGCTTTGAGGAGGGAAAGAGGTTATTGGTATCTGGGAAAGGCAATATGTCAAAGGTACAAGTGAGCGAGTGAGGGTATAATAAGAAACTCTGGCAAGCTATGCAGGGGCCATACCATTCAGGGGCTGGATGATTTTGGGGGGCAGGGGTTGTAGACCCTTTTAAGGATTTACCTAATTCTAGTTGTAAAAGAAAGTCATTAAAGGGTGTTAAGCAGGGGAGTAATAGTGATTTAAAGTTTTCTTAAAGATTTCTCGGGACCTGTCTTGAGAATGGCTTGGAAGGGAGCCAGAGGGCCAGGAATACAGCAGGGTTATAATAGTCTGGGCCAGGAATAATGTGCCTTGGGTTAGGTGATGGCAAAGGAGCTGGAGAAAAATGGATGCACTGAAGATCCATTTTGGGGATAGACTCAGCAGAATCTGGTAAAGGAGAGATCAGGGGGATAAGGGAGAAAGGGTGTTCCTGATTTGATGTGGCAGCCCTTTTACATAAGCTGTACTAGCAGCTCTTTGCAAGGAACAGACATTCAATAACTATTTGCTGAGTATATGAAAGACCAAATAGAGAGAAAAATAGTGACTTTGCAGGTCGGAGTTCAGTGGCTGCTCTGATAGTATAAGAATTCATTGAAAAAAGAATTTCCTAAAATTAAAAAGTGAAAAAGAAACAGTACACCTGAGAATACTGCAAAGCTGTGTCTGTAGGGAATAAAAACAAACCACATGACTAGAGAAACAGGGATGGCTAGATCCAAGTCATAATCCATCAAAGAATCAGTTCTGACATGAACACATCTCTGTCATTGAGAGATGTGTACTTTGGGAGGGAAAAGAATGACTTATTTACAACAAAAGATTTTGATAATCTTTCATGAAGTCATAGGAGATTCAAAGATATATATGATACAGTCACTTCTTCAAGGAGATTATACTGAAGTGAGAGGAAAGACTATGATATAAAGACTGCCAAAGATGCAAAGGAATATAGCAATATCATTCTATAGATATATAGATTCAAATTTTTCAAGAATAATTAAACAAACCTGAGACATTGGTCTCTTATTTCGTATTTTCAGTGTTTTGGAAAGGGGGATTTTTTATGAAGAAACAAGTGAACTAAGAGTAAATAAGCTCTCATACCCCAGGCCAGGACGGATGTCAGGTAGTTTCCCAGGGAGCAGTCTCTGATGCAGGTGGTTTATTGGGGAATGCTCTGGGAATTAATACATGTGGAAAGGAGAGAGAGGGAGCAGGGTTCCCCAGAGGGAGAAGCTGAGCTATGATGTGAGGTTCTTGATCTCTAGACCAACCTTATGTGGAGTTTCCCAACTGGGATGGTCTTTCAGAATTACCCTTAGGGTGAGAGGGCTGGGCTTTGTATCCCTGCCTTGACCAGTCATGGTCCTTTCTTGGGACTCCTCAGCCAAGGCAGTCCTTGAAGAAGGTTGACAGCTGAGAGATGTTTGTTGGCAGCTGTCCCAGAGTGGCATTTTCATTCCATCTATTACCATGCATTCTTCAAATAAGATCTGTGGAGTGGCACAGCCTACCTCAAGGAGCAGAGAGAACAACTCTTAGCAAAAGGGAGAATTTGGTCAATTGAAGTGTCCTCCAAACCTTCTTCTAACATGTATTTAGCTGTAGCCTAGAGGCTTATAATTAGGACTTGTCAAATGCTTCCCCATGGTAGGAGATGAGAAGCAGGTAACCTGTTCCCAGGATTGACTCCCCTCTCGCCCAGTACTTTCCTTCTGACATCCTAATAATATTTTCTTGTAGCCAAGGGGTACTCAGATCTGCCCTCTCTGGAAAGTGCTTTGGATCTTTTCCTTTAAGCCAGTGTTTCCCATTGTGTGCTTCTGGACCATCTACATTTAGAATCAGGAAAATGTTTATAATACATGTTCCTCAATCCCACCCCAGATCTATTGATTCAGAATTTGTAAATGCTCACCCTTTATTAGCTCAACGATTATATGGGATGAACATGGCTGAACTAATATTGGATAATGCTTCATGTATTGCCCATCTCAGGATGTCTTTTAACAGGAAGACAGTACCTGTGGACTGAAACTTTAAGGGGAAATTTCAGCCGCCAGGGCAAGATGCTAATTGAAAATTCTCTCCTTTCTTTTCCCTTCCTTTCTCTTCCTTTTGTTCACAGTTTTACTTGGTGATAGCCTGGTCATCTGCTGTCCTTTAATCTGGGATCTTTCATATCAATCAGTAAGTTCTATAGACAATATTGCAGTTTAACAATTTTTCTAGTTAATTAATTTAATTCTGGGGAAAGCATGTTTCAACCAGACATGAAAACAAACTTTGGCACATTATCCAAGTGTACCATGTAAGTTTTATGAGAAAAAGAAAAGTGAATATTTCATTGTCAGTAAGTTTTAAATATACTGAATTAAAATTAAGTATTTTTCTTTAAAATTAAGGATGTTTCTTTACTGTAGAACTTCTCAGATGCTAAAACATATTGTGAATTTCCCAAAGGGGGCTATAATATGCCATATGCCCTAGATTTTCTTAAGAAGAATCTTGAAGGTATTAATGTTCCATGTACCACATTTTGGGAAAGAATGTACTAAATTTTAGCAGATTGCCTGCCCATCAATTGCACTCATACTATAATATGGTTTACATATGCTACATTTTAAAATCCTTTGGATGAGTTTGATTTCAGGTTATTGTGGCTGCTTAGCGCAACATGGGTTTTGATTTTAAATTTTACCCAAAGCATCCAAACTGTGTCTTCATTTTCTGTTATTTCAATAAACTTCAGATTTCAGATCCAAATTTCATATTTTATAAATTTACTCTTTTTAAAAATATATATACAAAAATGTTTATTTATGAAATAAGTAAAATTCCACTGATTGTCCAGTTGAGCTGCAGAAAGTGCAAATGTTAGCCTATAACCAAATCATAGCATATGCATGGGAACAGGATTTCCATAGAAATTACCAGTAAAGATGTTTTCGGTCAAGTATCATTGCTAGTGCTAGGAAAAGAAGCACTAATACACATGCTTTTTTTATGTAAGGGAAAAAAACCAAATTATTTTATACTGTAGTCCATATTCTTTGAAGTCTTTTGGGGTAACAAGTGAAGACAATTTTTTTTTCTGATATATTTCCTTAAAAGTTTTATTCCAGATAAATTTTTGTTATACATTTCTAATTCTCTTGCCATTAAAGAACTCTTTGTATCAGTTCAGTCCTTTTAAATTTATGGAGTCCTACCCGAGGGCCTAGCATGAGCCGTCCTAGTGCAGGCCCTGTGTGTGCTTGTGGGGTGGGGTGTCCTCCCAGGTCACGTGGTCAGTGAAGCTGAGGCTTCCGTCTCCTTCCTCAATCAGACCCAGCAGTCTTCCTGATTTGGAGTTTGCTTGGTCCAACACTGACATCACTGCCCTGATTCCTATCACTCCTCCATGCCTGACATGCTTTATGCCCTTTTACTTTTAACCTATTTGTGTCTTTATATTTATTATTATTTTTTAATGTTTTTTTTTATTTTGAAATATAACATATATACAAAAAAGCAATAAACTTCCATGTACATCTTAACAAGTAGCTATAGAATAGATTTTCCATTTTGGTATGAGTTACAGTTTCACGATTTTTCATTTTTTCTCCTAGCTGCTCCAAGACACTGGATATCAAAAGAAATGTCAATATAATGATTCAGCAGTCATATTCATTTGTTAAATCCTTTCTTCTCTATTATACTCCTCCTTCTCTTTAAATAACATATACATAAAATAAATTTCAAAGTACATCACAACAATTAGTTGTAGAACAGATTACAGAGCTTGGTATGGGTTACAATTTCCCCGTTTTAGATTTTTCCTTCTAGCCGCTCTAAGGCACTGGAGGCTAAACTAAATATCAGTATAATAATTTAGCACTCATTCTCATTTGTTAAACCATACCGTCTCTGTATAACTCCACCATCACCTTTGATCTTTCTCCCACTCTTTAAGGGTCTTTGGGCTATGCTCATTCTAACTTTTTCATGTTGGAAGGGGCTGTCGATAATATGGGATAGAGGGATGGAACTGATGATATTCTGGAAAGGCTGACCCCTCTGCATTTCAGGACTTTCCTGGTCCAGGGACCCATCTGGAGGTTGTAGGTTTCTGGAAAGTTACTCTAGTGCATGGAACCTTTGTAGAATCTTATATAATGCCCTAGGAGTTCTTTAGGATTGGCAGGAATGTGGCTCTATGTTTAACATGCATTTTATTTCCATATTTGTCTTAATTCCCACAATTCAATATTTTTCCTTTAAGCCATTACTTTTTCCCCAATATATACGTTTTTTTAATTTTAACATTTGTTCCCCCTATTATTTATTTATTTTTAATCCATGTGTTTTACTCATCTGTCCATACTGTAGATAAATCTTCAGACACAAGGTTTTCACAATCACACAGTCACATTGAGAAAGCTGTATCATTATACAGTCATCTTCAAGAAACATCGCTATTGGAACACAGCTCTCCAGTTTCAGGCACTTCTCTCTAGCCTCTCTAATATACCTTAGACTAAAAAGGGGATATCTATAAAATGCTTAAGAATAATCTCCAGGATAACCTCTCGACTCTGTTTGAAATCTCTCAGCCACTGAAACTTTATTTTGTTTCATTTCTCTCTTCCCCCTTACGGTCAAGAAGACTTTCTCAATCCGTTGATGTTGAGTTTAGCTCATTCTAGGATTTCTGTCCCACATTTCCAGGGAGGTTATACCCCTGGAAGTCATGTCCCATATAGAGAGGGGGAGGGTGGTGAGTTTGCTTGCCATGTTGGCTGAGAGATAGGCCACATCTGAGCAACGAAAGAGGTTCTCTGGGGGTCACTCTTAGGCCTAATTTTAAGTAGACTTAGCCTATCCTTTGCTGGGATAAGTTTCACATGAACAAACCCCAAGATTGAGGGTTTGGCCTATTGATTTTGTTGTCCTCACTGCTTGTGAGAATATCAGGCCTTCTCCAAATGGGGAAGTTGAATTTTCCCTCTTTCTCACCATTCCCTCAAGGGAATTTTGCAAATACTTTTCTGCATCAATCGAGATCATATGGTTTCTCTGCTTTGATTTATTCATATAGTGTATTACATTACTTGATTTTCTTATGTTGAACCATCCTTGCAATATCTGGAATGAATCCTACTTGGTCATGGTATATAATTCTTTTAATGTTGTATTGGATTCAATTTGCAAGAATTTTGTTGAGTATTTTTGCATCTATATTTATTAGAGACATTGGTCTGTAATTTTCTTTTCTCTTAGCATCTTTGCCTGGCTTTGGTATGAGGGTGATGTTGACTTCATAGAATGAGTTAGGTAGCTTTCCCTCCACTTCAACTTTTTTTAAGAGTTAGAGCAGGATTGGTACTAATTCTTTCTTGAATGTTTGGAAGAATTCACATGTGAAGCCATCTGGTCCTGGACTTTTCTATTTTGGGAGCTTTTTAATGACTAATTCAATTTCTTTACTTGTGATTTGTTTGTTGAGGTCATCTATTTCTTCTCGAGTCAATGTTAGTTGTTCATGCCTTTCTAGGAAGTTGTCCATTTCATCTACATTATCTAGTTTATTAGCATAAAGTTGTTCAAAGTATCCTCTCATTACCTCCTTTATTTCTATGGGGTTGGCGGTTATGCCTCCTCTTCCATTTCTGATTTTATTTATTTGTGTTCTCGCTCTTCTTTTTGTCAACTTGCTGAGGGTCCATCAATCTTATTGATTTTCTCATAGAACCAACTTCTGGTTTTGTTGATTTTCTCGATTGTTTTCATGTTCTCAATTTCATTTATTTCTGCTCTAATCTTCATTATTTTTTTCATTTTGTTTACTTTGGGGTTAATTTACTGTTCTTTCTCTAGTTCTTCCAAGTGAACAGTTAATTCCTCGATTTTTGCTCTTTTATTTAATTTTATTACTATTACTATTATTTTGCATGGGCAGGCACCAGGAATCAAACCCAGGTCTCCAGCATGGCAGGCAAGAACTCTGCCTGCTGAGCCACCATAGCCTACCCTTTTCTTTTTTGATATAGGCATTTAGGGCAATAAATTTCCCTCTTAGCACTGCCTTTGCTGCATCCCATAAATTTTGATATGTTGTGTTTTCATTTTCATTTGCCTTGAGATATTTACTGATTTCTCTTGTAATTTCTTCCTTGACCCACTGGTTGTTTAAGAGTGTGTTGTTGAGCCTCCATATATTTGTGAATTTTCTGGCACTCTGACTATTATTGATTTCCAACTTCATTCCCTTATGATCTGAGAAAGTGTTTTGTACGATTTCAGTTTTTTTTAATTTATTGAGACTTACTTTGTGACCCAGCATATGGTCTATCCTTGAGAATGATCCATGAACACTTGAGAAAAAGGTGTATCCTGCTGTTGTGGGCCATAATGTTCTATAAATGTTGTTAAGTCTATCTCATTTATTGTATAATTCAAATTCTCTGTTTCATTATTGATCCTCTATCTAGATGTTCTGTCCTTTATGTCCTTTATAAATGTTGTTAAGTCTAGCTCATTTATTGTATTATTCAAATTCTCTGTTTCTTTATTGATCCTCTGTCTAGATGAGAGTGGGGAATTGAAGTCTCCAGCTATTATGGTAGATGCGTCTATTTCTCTTTTCAGTGTTTTAAGTGTTTGCCTCATGTATTTTGGAGCACTCTGGCTCGGTGCATAAATATGATTGTTATGTCTTCTTGTTGAATTGTTCCTTTTATTAATACATAGTGTCCTTCTTTGTCTCTTTTAATTGTTTTACATTTGAAGTCTAATTTATTAATATTAGTATAGCTACTCCTGCCCTTTTCTGATTGTTGTTTGCATGAAGTTTCTTTTCCTGTCCTTTCACTTTCAACCTATGTTTGTCCTTGGGTCTAAAATGCATCTCCTATAGACAGTATCTAGATGGGTCCTGTTTTTTAATCCATTCTGCCAGCCTATGTCTTTTGATTGGGGAGTGTAATCCATTAACATTTAGTGTTATTACTGTAAGGGCAGTACTTTCTTCTACCATTTTGCCTTTCATATTTTACATGTCATATGTAATTTTTCATCTTTTTACCTTTACTGATAGTCTTCATTTCTACACTCTTCTCCACACCTCTCTCTCCTGTCTTCTCATATCTGTCTCTAGTGCTCCCTTTACTATAACTTGCAAAGCGGGTCTCTTGGTCACAAATTCTCTCTGATTTTTTTTCTGAAAATGTTTTAATTTCCGCTTCATTTTTGAAGGACAGTTTTGCTGGATATAGAATTCTTGTTTGGCAGTTTTTCTCTTTTAGAATCTAAATATATAACTACCTTCTTTTTGCCTCCCTGGTTTCTGCTGCGAAATCTGTGCATAGTCTTATTGGGCCTCCCTTGTATGTGATGGGTTTTCTCTTGCTGCTTTCAAGATTCTCTCTTCATTTTCTTTGACATCTGACATCCTGATCAGTAAGTATCTTGGAGTATATCTATTTGGATCTATTCTGTTTGGGGTATGCTGCTATTCTTGGATCTGTAATTTTAAGGCTTTCATAAGAGTTGAGAAATTTTCAGTGATAATTTCCTCCAGTAGTTTTTCTCCTCATTTTCACTTCTCATCTCCTTCTGGGACACCCACAACACGTATATCCGTGTGCTTCATGTTGTCATTGAATTCCCTGAATCCCTGCTCATATTTTTCCATTCTTTCCCCTATATTTTCTTTTCTTGTTGGATTTCAGATGTCCTGTCCTCCATTTCACTAATCCTATCTTCTGCTTCTTGAAATCTAACATTGTAGGTTTCCATTGTTTGTTTTCTTTTTTCATCTCTTCTACTGTGCCTTTCATTTTCATAAATTCTCTGATTTGTCTTTTCGGACTTTTGATTTCTTCTTTTTGTTCATCCCTTGCCTTCTTTATATCCTCCCTCAATTCATTGATTTGATTTTTGATGATATTTTCCATGTCTGTTCGAACATCCTGAATTAATTGTTTCAACTCCTGTATTTCATTTGAATTGTTGGTTTGTTTCTTTGACTGGGTCATATCTTCAGTTATCCTAGTATGATTCGTTATTTTTTGCTGGTGTCTAGACATTTAATTTCTTTAATTAGTTTATTCTGGAGATTGTTTTCACTTTTTTATCTAGGATTTTCTTGTTAGATGACTTTGTTCTCTGTCTGTTCTTTGACATTCAGTTCAGCTTATTCTAGACCTATAGTGTAGGTTTTGTGTAACTGATTTTTCAGTTCTTGTTTCTTGCCCTGCCTGTATGGTGACTTTTTTTTTCTTTAAAAGGGTCTGCTTAGGTATTATAATCAGATTTTCCCAGACCAGATTGACCTCCTTTCAGGAGGAGAGAGTCATCTGCATCAGTTTTCCCTGAGCGTGAGACCCAGCAGGTTGAGAGACTTTCCTATGAAGCCTCTAGACTCTGTGTTTTTCCTAAGCTGCCTGGTATATGGCTTTGTCTGCCTGCAAGTTCCACCAGCATAAAGTGATGCAGCACCTTTAGCTTCCTCATACTCTCCCTGCTGGGGGCCTGGTTTAGACAGTGGAGAAGTTATAGGTTGGCTTTAATCACTTCAGTTTACAAGACCCTGGGGTCTGAATTCCTTGAAGGAGGGATTTCACCTAAGCTGGGCCCCACTCCTCTCCTGGGAAAGTTACAGCCTCCAGGGAATTATTTCCTTTCCCCTGACCAGCCTCTTTGTCTCTCAGACAGGCTTAATTCCGCCCTTGCCTGGGGCAGTTGGAGCCTGAGAAGCCTTGCAATTGTATCCAAACAGTAGTCAAGCTGTAGAAACACAGCCACAAAAAAGAAAAGAAAAAAAAATCCTTTTCAGAGCAGGACCCCTATTCTTTGGGCTTGCCAGTCAAGAGCTTAAGTTAGTATGTTGGGCTACGAATCTCCATGTACCCCCTCCTTTCCTTCAGGGCCCAGACCCTTTCAAGTATTTTGTGCCGTCTGATCAATGAAAACCTGTGTTTTGGTTTGTTTTGCTTTCTTTTTCCATAAGCGCTGCTCCCTCTGTACCGGGGGAAAAACCAGCAACTTCAGCTTTTACTCAAGATTCAACTGAGCTGGGGTCTATCTTTAGTAGTCAGAATTTGTTAATTAATTCCACAATTGGAGCTTGGTTGTACTCAGCCCCTTGCTGTCAGTAAAGTCTCTTTCCTTTCCCCTCTGGAACCAGCCTGTGGGGGAGGGGCACCAGCCTCGTGGCGTGGGGGACTTACGGTTCTGGGTGGGATCACAGCTGGTCCAGCTTGTCCAGTCTGGTGTATGCTGTGTGTTCGGTCACTGATGTGGCCCCAGCAGTTGTTCTGTACTCTTCCTGGCTATTTGCTGGCTGCTCTGCAGGACAGACTAAATTCCATACTTCACTAAGCCGCCATCTTGGACCCACCTCATAAATGACCTCTTTTAACATACTGTGAGATCCTTGGCCAGTGCCTTACAAGTGGATTTTGTTTCTCTTCCTCTTGGCTGAAATAACTTCCTTTCTTAAAGTCAATGTCATTGTTCCTGTTTTTCAATATTTATTTGGAATTTGTGCTAATTATAGACTCCTATTTCTGCTGCATCCTTACTATTCCATCTTGCATTTTGGATGACTTTTAAAACATTTGCAATCAGTCATATCTCAAGTAAACATTTAAATTCACACAGCTCTCAGTGTCACGTTCTAAATGCCTGCTTCCTAAGGAACTCAGATGTTATTTTCACAAATACTTCACTTCTGTTTCCTTCTCTTGAAAATTTGGTCTCTGATATTTACTTGGGAAAGGACCTGAGCTTCTTTATTGATAATTTGTTGATTTTCCTTAGGTAAATCTTGAGAATTTAATCATGTTTGTTAATGGAATAGCTATATAGACTTCATCATAGACACCTAATCAAGAATAGGTAAGGCATTAAAGTTAGAGGTTGCAAGTTGGGATCATTCCATTCATATTCATCTTACAAATAAATTTCTGTATAGATAAAATAAGACTTTAGTGAATGTTTTTAATGGACTTTATCTCCAGATTCTGCAGAGGTAGGTTGTGATGCTGTCTGGGAGAAGGACCAGAAGTTGCACATTTGCTACCAGTTCAACCTGCTTTCATTTCTCTCTTGGACTGAAGCGCATTCTTCATGTCAGATGCAAGGAAGCACTTTACTAAGTATTGCGGATGAGACTGAAGAAAATTTTATAAGGAGTAAGTAGGTGAATGACACATTGATTTTAATACAATTTAATATGACTTGTTAATAACTGTGTCCATGTGTGCAAAAATATATACTGGAAACAAAGTTCCTTAAAAAATATTTTTCTCTGTGATCCAAAAACACACACAGAATTACAGCATGAGCCCTGGGCCATTCCTTTTGGTGCACAGTCATATCTTCCTCATTTTTTTCCTCCTTAGAGAAGAGAAATTACAGCAACAGCAAGACCCATTAGAATTTGCAGCTGTCGCAAGTGGATCAGGGAGACTTCTAAACTGAAGCACAAGTCTTTATTCTTGTGGAGATCTTAACCATTCAATTTCCATTCATAAACAATTAATAGTTTATTAATGCATGCATTAAAAAGAATTTTATCTAGCATTCATTATGTGAGGTACATAGTAGGCCTTCTGGTGGATACCAAAACACTTAAAGTATAGTTGAAAAGCAAAAACAGACACATTAACTAATAGTACAGGACAATAATATCTCAAAGAGTTGTGCTAATGAGCTTGATTTGTGTTTCACTTATCACCTAAACTCTATTCTTCCTTCTCCCTTAGAGATTAAACTTGTTTGTATGTGTGAACATTGAGCTTTTAAAAAATTTTTGGAGACACTTAAAAGTGCTACAAAATTAGTCACTTTTATTAAAAGTTTCTGACACCCATTGTTTTTTCAAATTTCATTGCACAAGTACCTGTTTATTCTAGAATAATTTTTTAAGGTTCAGGTACACAGAAAGAAAAATCTCCTATAATTCTGCAGCTCAGAGACAACCATGTTTTCTGTACAAACTTGTAAATGGCGATATGTGTATGCAGTATCTAAAACAAATGGTATTGAATAAAAACATGAGGCAACTGTTGCACAGTGGTGAAGAGCAGGGACCACAGAGCCACCCTGCCTGGGTTTGAATCCTACCTCTACCAGTTACAGCAGAGTTACCCAAGCACATGACATAACCTCTCTGTGCCTCCATTTCCCTTCTACCAAATGGATATAATCATAGTGCTACCTCTTGGCGGTGTGCATTACATGTTATAATGCAGTAGATGTCTTAGAAATATAGCTGGCACACATGTCAAGCATTCAACGTGTGTCAGCTACTTAACAACAACTATACACGTGGTTTGGTATCTGCTTATTTTGCTTAACCACGTGTAATGAACATCTGCCCATGTCTATAAATATTGATCTGCATCATCATTTTTAATGAGTACATAGTTTTGCAGGTTGGCAGTAATTTATCTAATCTATTCTATTAGATAGATTTTAAAAGGTATTTCATTGTCTTTTTAGTTTTTGCTATTATAAACCATCCCTGCACATACCTCTATTATTATTATTTCTATTAAGTTTGTATAAGTGGATTTCCATTTGGAATCCATATGTCTAAGCACATTTTAAGGCTTTTAAAAATTGTGAGTACCTTTGAGAAGGATTGTGACAAGTACATGAGCGAGGTGTGCATGTGCCTTCCCCCAGAGTGTAAAAGTGGAGAATTATCATTGGATTGATTTGAGCAAGTCATTGCAGGAAAATATCAATTTCCAAAAGCATTATTAGCCTGTAATAGCTTTTATATCATTTGTGTATGCACACCACTTATGAATCATAAGTATTATCTGTCTTAACTGCCAGGATTTCTAACAAGCAGATATGGGCTTACGCATCAGATTGTCTTAATGACTAATAAAACTAAGAAATGTCAGAGACTTTGATTTAAAGATTTCAGTTCTTTAATTAGTCTTTTGGGATTGTTTATGGATACAGAAATCTATTCACAAAGGCAGAAATCTGTTCTAACCTACGTATTTTTTAAGGAAGAAGATAGTGTCAGGTTTCTTGCTAATAGCTTTTTCTCCCACCTTAAATTTTAAATTTTACTCTGATAAAAGATGACGGGGAACATTAAACATGGTATAAGAAATTATCTAAGCTGAAATGAATGCCGAGAAATATGCAAAAGAATTTAGGTTTCAGTTTGTTATTACAGTATTGAGGACCACCTTAAAAAAGAAGCACCCTTTAATTGTAAAACTAAATAGACTTTTTCATATCTTTAAGTACATATTTTTGTGTGTACTGTTAAAACAATTGCACATGGGTATTCAGAATAATTCTAAAATAAGAATAATTAATATTTAAATATTTTAGTTGGATTATCTAAAAATAAACATGTAACATATAATTTACCCTGATATTAAATGTGGAAATTTCTCCCTGGCTTGTCAATCTATCTTACATTCCACCTGCAGTCCTCATTACAATACCTGTTAAATGATTTAATCATATAATGCTATCAAAAGTCATCAAATGGACATTAGGATGAGACTTCATGTTAAGGTCACAGAAACTTGAAAGGATGATGCCCATGTATATTATATTGTTTCTGTTTTGTGCTTTCTGGAGTCTCAAAAGTATAAAGAACTTTTTTGTCTTTCCTTTTAAGTGGGTTAGGCAATCACAGAGGAGCTACTGCCTTCATTTCCAACCCACTAGCCGCCCCTCTGGATCATTCTGCTCCTTGGCCAGATAACTCCTGCTGAATCTCACACCAGGCAGCAACCCCCCTGCCTGCTTTAGCATAGCCTCTTTTTTTTTTTTAAATTATTTTATTGTGAAAAATAACATATACACAAAAAAGCAATAAATTTCAAAGCACACCACAATTAGCTATAGAACAGATTTCAGAGCTTGATATGGGTTACAGTTCCACAATTTTAGGTTTTTCCTTCTGGCTGCTCCAAGACACTGGAGACTAAAAGAAATACCGATATAATGATTCAGGAGTCATTAGCATAGCTTCTTAACTTTGAAGACTTACCTCCTTTCACCAATGACACTTCACTTGCTCTCTTCCTCCTTTCCCTAAGAAAAAGTTTCTTTAATATTTAAAAATTTGTCACTATGAAAATTTTCAAAAATGTTTGAAAAGTACAGAAAATAATATTTACACAGACAGATCCCCATTATACAGATTGAACAGCATTTCTTCCAATTCCCCTTCCTCAGGCCCTGAAGTGGTATCAGAGTACAGGGTACCCAAGCCTGCAAGCTGAGACCATGAGGCATGCGTTGGAGGGAGAAGGAGAGAGAGGCACTTTCTGGGAGTGGCCCTCAAAACGTCTTCCTCCGCCCTCTATAACCTTTAAGTGCATGAACTCACACGATAAGATGGCCTCAATCTTGTAACCATTCATCCTTTTAAATTGACAGTTGCCAAAAGCCAATATTTCTGGATGCTTAGATTAAGCACTTCACAGCTAAAGAACTTCTGTAAGTAAGCCTTTGGGAGACTCGTTCCCCAAGAAGGTGGAGGCTTGCTTTGTTACACTGAAACAGCAGGGTGCAACTTGGCAGCACCTAAATTCTTTCCTGTCATTGGCTGGGGTTAATTTGTGAATCTCCGTTCCAGGAATACGAAAACACAAAAAAGAAGCATGACATTGAATCTTTTAAAGAAACTCCTCAATTCTCTTCATTTCAGAGCACTTAAGCAGGGAAACAGTGGAGGTGTGGATAGGTCTGAATCAGCTGGATGAAAATGCTGGCTGGCAGTGGTCAGATGGAACTCCGCTCAACTACCTGAACTGGAAGCCAGGTACCTGGAGTGTCTTATGTAACCTTCAACTTGTCGCATCATCCCACAGCCTTAAACAGCAGCGTTTCCCCTGTGTGTATATGACATGCTGTTTTCAAACTGGCGTAGAAATACTTTCTAAGCTTGATTCAATTCCTAGAACGCAAGCTTTTCCAAACAATAAGGTGGACATGGAGGCCAAGAAGGTGAACTGTTTAAGCAAGGTTGCAGAAAGATTGGGGTCAGACCCTAGAGTCCAGTCAGCTGTTTTAAAAATTGCAAAAATATTTCAATTGTTATTCAAAATATTGAATTTCAAAAATAGTTTCAAAAATATTATAAACTTAGAACAGGCTCTTCTGTGATCTTTGGGAAATCATTTCATTAACTGTTAAACCAGAGGTATAATATAAGGTTTTATAGGATTTACTATATATGTCTAATGAGAGCTATCCCCTTGATGCTAAAACTACATTTCAACATATATTAAACTACGTGCATTTACTTCTAATGTTGCATTTTCAGACATCAACTTTGAGCCATTCGTTGAACATTACTGTGGAACATTTAACTCATTCATGCCAAATGCCTGGAGGAGTCGGGATTGTGAGTCTACCTTGCCTTATATATGTAAAAAATATTTAAACCACACTGAACTTGAAGTAGTTGGTAAGTGTTTAAAGTTGTTCTTACCCATTGTTTAGTTGTCCTTTCATTATATTCAAATTCCTCTGGTTTTTTTTTTTTGCTAGTAATTCATACTTTGAATTTATCTAAGCCCAGTTTATAGTTGTAAAAATTTGTGACTAGGTATTATCTCTTTTCTTGTAGTCTCCATGAATTCAACAAATGCAATTAGGTTTTTACTAAACACTAAACAAAATAACCTGGATATACAAACATTTTTTAAAATGTGCATTCTTAGTCATTATGCTTTAGAAAAATAAGAAATGTTCCCTTTTCTATTCTAATTTTGGTTTCTCTAGAAATTAAGTAAATCAGAAAATATTTTTATTAAATTAATAAATTTTCTACCACATTATCTCTTATTAGTAACATTTCCCCACTCCCACCCTGCATAACATACAAAACTTTTAGGTGTAATTAAAACTTAAATAATTCTTAATTATAATATAATACCTGAAGTCAAATTATTTCCTATTTAAGATCTATTACTTCTTTTTAGTTTCTGTGGGAATTAAATTTCATAACTCAGAAAGTTAAGATTAAAAACAGAACCATTTTCAAAAGAATCATTATAACATAATTAGAAACAACTCTAGATTTAAAATAATAAGGTGAATTATCATTTTTAAACATTGTCCCTCTAAATTAGGTTTCAGCTTCCATTTTCTTTTAAATAACTCAGCCTAGGAGTATTGTAGGAGGGGGGATCTTGTTATTTTGTATGTAGAGATTATATCATTATTTCAAAGTTTTGCTGAAATTGCTACAGACTGTCATTCTTTTCTCTCTCCCTTCTTCCTTTCATCTTTCTCCTTTTACCGTTTCTTCCTTATTCCTGTTTTTCTTATCCTCTCCTGTACTCCTACCTGCTACTTTTCTTTCTTTCTGCTTTGTGTATTTTCTTTTATTTATTCTTCTGATCTGTTCACTGTGGTCTGACCACAATTAGTCTTCTGGTCTTCTGACCAGAAATGGAATGATCTAAACTAGGCTTATTTGGATTATTTCCTGTCACTTCAAATTTAGCAAATTCTTTTGATGATCTAGTCCAGGGTTTTCAAACTATGTTCCTAAGATCCCCGGGTTTCTTGCTTGGCTCTGCCTTGCTGCATTCAGAGCAGTCCCTCCCTCTTTGTTCTTTTTATCTTACCTTTAAAAGGAAGTTTAAGGTTTCATTTTTAAAAAGAGTTCCATGACTATTTCTTTTTAAGTTGAAAAAACCACTGGAGTATATATTCTAACATCCCTTGACTGTGATTCTAATTGTTTTGAGTCCTAGAAGCAATTTTTGAAGAATCTGTCTTGAGTTCCAAAATAACAATGAAATTATATCTAACTAAATTATTACTTAAGAAAGGCAATCAGTTGTGGTTTGATAAAATAGGAAAAATGCTATTACAAGCTCCTGGACAAGGAGAGTAAAAACTTGTCATGCACACCACCGCCTTCCCCTCTAATGTCCAAAGCACTTTGGCACTGTTTTCCTCTAAGTCAATTATGACCCCAACCGTCCCAACCCAGAGTGACAGTACCAGGCACTCAGGATGACCCTTAGGGTGAAACCTAACTGTCATCCCTGCTTTAGAGGAAGTGTCAGAATTTCACATTCTTTGCAGCTAAGCATAAATATCTACCCCACTTGCAAACTGCATACCAAATCCTTGGAATATCATTTAAATTGTTCTCCCTTATACTCCTTTTTCAGTTTAAAAAGATTTTAAAAATAGACAACTCTAACATTAAATGTTGTATGTAGTCCTGATGCTTTGATTGTATGACCTTTGGCAAGTCTTCCTACCCCTTCGGTTCTTCAATATCTCATCTAGAAAATGAAGTGTTGAGATTAGATCAGATCTTTCTCAACTCTGAAGATTTAAGATTCTCTGATTTATTTGTAAGTCATTGTGACATATGTTTCTGCATTTAAAATGTTTAAAGTAATCATAAATTGATAGCAATTTATTATTAAGGGTAATGAGTAATGTTAAAATAATCGTGAAAAATGACATTGTTTTATTGGTTTAAGAAGAAAAGGATGTTTGGAAATATTATGCTACCCAATGTGAGCCTGGCTGGAATCCATACAATCGTAATTGCTACAAACTTCAGAAAGAAGAAAAGACGTGGAGTGAGGCTGTGTGCTCTTGCCAGTCTGATAACGGTACATTAATAGATATAGCTTCATTAGCGGAAGTGGAGTTTCTAGTATCTCTCCTTGGAAATGGTGAGTGCCAACTGCCTTTGATTTAAGAAGTATGAAATACAATGTACTAACTTTGAATTGGTGCAGTTTGAAGAGAAATTTAAGCTATTTAAAAGTGATTATTTATGGCATCTACACCTGAAGTTTCTAAAATAATAACCATGAGTGAAAAGGCATTGGATTTTTACAAAATACATGTTCAGAAACCTTTTAACATCATCACATAGTCCAGATATATTAGATTGTGTTTCAATTAGCTAAAGCTTTTGGAATGCAATATACTAGATGTGGGTTGGCATTTTCAATGGAGAATTATTAGTTTACAAATTTACAGTTCTAAGGCCATGGAAATGTCCAAATTAAGGCATCAAGAGAAAGATACCTTCTCTGAGGAAGGGCTGCTGTCATCTGGGGTTCCTCTGTCACGTGGGAGGCACATGCCCAGATTCTGCTGGTCCTTCTTTCCTGGTTTAGCTTCTGGTTTTGGTGGCTTTTTCTCTCAGCTCCTGTGGATCCTTTCTTGGCATCTCTGGGACTTATCTCTGTGTGAGCTCTCATAAAGGGCTCCAGTGCAGGGTTAAGACCCACCTTGCATGGGTTGGGTCATATCCCAATTGAACCAAAAGGTCTCACCTACAATAGGTCTGCCCCATGGGGATGGATTGGCCTTTTCTGGGGTATATATAGCTCAAAAACAGCACAGATGGTTTTAAAATTTTAAAAGAGGACAAAGGTTATTTTTTGATATGTCTAATAAAATCCCTGAACCAATAATATAGCATTATGGCCACTAGATAGCAGTAATGTGCTGTGCTTATGTAATCCAAGTAATAAAGGGAATTCTTTGGACAAATAATTGGATTTAAGTAACTTTAACTAATGAACATAGATCATTTGGTACAGTGGTTTTCAAGCTGCCTGCGGTGCTTAGGAGTTCCAAGCTCCTAGGCATCCATGCAACTTTAGTCCATCACAGCAGACTTTCTCCTACTAGTATTATGTACTTGACATAGAATTATGCTGGAAAACTTTGAACTCAATAATTTAGAGCAAATTTTTTTTAATAAAAAAAAAATCTCCATACTCTGATACCTTCCCAATGTTAGGTTTTAGTTTGGAGTGAAAATGAAAATCCTTCTTGGTAACTTCTCATCTTTTGTATTTTGGATTAAAATAATCCTGTGACAGCCTCTATTTTAACAGGGGGGCTTTAACTTCTCCCTCAGCCACATCTCTCTCAAGGTCTTTTCAATCGTGTTTAGGCTGTTAAGCTTTATTTACTTTTTCAGCAACTCCATTGCTCCCATTTGAATGCCTGTCTGAGCTTCTGCTCTGTTTTTACCATGGCAAGGGGGAAAAAAAAGACAAGAAAAAATATGTCTTATATCTAAACTGCCATTAGAGTTTACAAAAGAAAGTACTTTTCCTAGTTCAATGGACCTTCCTATTTTTCCTATTCTCTGGTCAGAAGTAAAACCAGACTTTTCAGATCTGCTTTATGTAACAGTAGCAGGAACTAATTAGTCTCAGGAATCTGACTTCTTTCAGCTTTGTCCTTGCTTTGGTTTCAGCTCTCACTCTGCCTCACTCACAGGGCCTGTATGTATCACACAGATCAGAATATTATTAGGGAGAAAAAAAGTTTAAGCAGGTACTTCAAATTGAGATTTAAACAGGTTCCATCACATGAAGAAATAAAGAAATCACATTCACGGTGGTGTATTTTGGTAATAGTTTCAGTGCATTATCTCATTTGTAGGTCATAGGATTCCTGTAAGTAATTTACATTTATCTCTTACAGAAAATGCATCAGAAACATGGATTGGTTTGAGCAGCACTAAAATTCCAGTTTCCTTTGAATGGTTTAATGGCTCCTCAGTTACCTTTACTAATTGGCACAAACTTGAGCCCCAATTTTTTCCAAATAGAAGCCAGCTATGTGTCTCAGCAGAACAGTCTGTAAGTTCATTCATTTGTTCAACACTCAGTCTGCTGGGTTTGTACGGAGGGCACCTGGCCTAGGCAGTAAACCGGTACACACAGAAAGATCAGGGTAATTAGAATTGTGATGATTACTCTGAGGAAACAGTTGACCTGATGGCAACAGATTTAGGATGAGGCTCCTACTTTGGGCAGGATGGTCACAGAAGGCTTCTCCAGAGAGGTGGCATTTAAGCTGGGACTTTAAGAGAAGGTCTAGCTTCTTGAAGAGCAGGGAGAAAAGCTTTCCAGGCACAGGGGCAGCAAGTATAAAGGCCCAGTGGTAGATCAAGGCTTGCCATGACTGTTAACCAAAAAGTAGACCCGTGTGGCCTAAGAGTATGAATGATGGGGAGGCAGTAGGAGATGGGCAAGAGGAATGCAAAAGCACCAAGCTCATAGACCATGGTGTCTGAACCACTATTAAGGAGATGGATGGTGTGATTTGCTCTACACTGTAAAAAGTAACTGTGGCTGCTATAGAGAGAAGGGCTGGGAGAGGAATAAAATAGAAGCAGAGAAACTAGGCAGATCCGAAGATCCTTTAGGGGACAGGGTGTTTTGTTAAATGAGATGTAGGGGTTGAAGTTTTTGGCTTGAGGAACTGGGGTGGGGGGCACTGATAACCATGGAGAAGTTGAGGGGACAGAACCGAGTTTTGGACAATTACTCTGGGGAGTGATGGTTCTTATGCTCCCTTGCCTTATTAACATAAAAGGATTTCAACAGTTCAACCTTTGAAAATCAGTGGAAAATCTTTCTCTTCTCCTTACAAGAATGTGACAGTCTCAGTGACCTTCACATCATAATTATCCCTTTGTCCCAGGCCCTCAGTTATGTAAAGCATCTGATTACATAGAATTAGTTTAATCCCAAACCATGTGAAGCATTTATTATATGTTTAAAACAGACTTAACTTCTTTGATCAAATAGCTGTGGAACCGTGACGGCCTCCCTGAACTTAGCAGGGTCTAGCTACTTGGCAGGGATCCTCACTTTTTCTAATCAACAGGACACCATGTCATGTTCCCCTGAGGAGCAGTTTATTAAGTGTTATTTAAGTAGCTCGGCAAAGTAATTGTGCCATCCAAACACCAAAAGTTTCTGGGGTGCATGGGTGGTTCAGTGGGGTACACGGGTGGTTCCGTGGTAGAATGTTCATCTTCTATGTGGGAGACGTGAGTTTGATTCCTGGACTATGCACCCCTCGCACCTCTGTCCCCCCCCCCATAGTTTTTGAGGTTTTTGTTTCCTAAAAAGCAGTTTTTGTTTAATGGCATATTTCCTTATTTTATCTTTTAAGAAACAGACTTATCTCAGAGTCATGTTTGAGGAGAGAGCACTGATGGCCCTCTGGATGTCCCTCTTGAGTTTGGCTCTGCTGAAATCCACCGCAGTGTGTCCTACACTCTCTGATGCTTTACTAGTTTTGATATAATTAGGATGACCTTCATTTCCCATTGACATTCTCCCCTCTTACCTGCAGTTGTGGGTGCTTCACTTACATGTTTACAGAACAAGAGCCAACATTTGGACAGTGAAATTATTTTTAAGAGAATGAGGAAAGATGAATATTACTGAATGTGTCAGGAGAATGCTGCTCTAAATATGACATTTTGTGGGCCCCTTTTTTGGCAGCTCATAGTTCTGTAAAAAGTATATACTCAAAAAGTAACATTTATTTCTATGAAGTAGAACTTAATATGAGTATAATTATTATAATCAGCAAGTTGCTTAATCATGGTCGACATCTAGATTTGAATGTGAGAGCCTAGGAAACAACTTCATTTATTCATTCATCTATCCATCCATCCAACAGTTATTAGGCAACTGCAGTATACTGACCCTATCCTATAAACTGAATGTTCTGCTGGAGGACTCCATGGGAGAGGGATGCAGGGCTGCTCTGATAGATGAAGGTGTCAGCCCCCTGCATAGTATGTTTCTGAAGGTAATGGGAGAGCTCCATGTTCCCCTAATATCCTGGATGCCTGAGATGCCACCTGGAATCTGAGTTTTAACTAAGGTCATGATTTGTGATAAAATAAAAAATCCTTTCGGAGGATACACTTTCAATATGTGAGCAGTAATTGGCCATGTTATTGATGAAGGACCAGAGAGCAGCCTTTGGTAGAACTAGAAGAAGATATGAAGGTCTCTTTCTGTCATCTGAAGAGAAAATAGGGTGGGGCTTTCCAGAATTAGTGAGGAAGGAGGATCTGGGGGTTGGGCATGGACGTCAGCTACAGAAAAGTTCTCTCAGGTGATTTGTGGTAGCTGCCAGGCATTTCCCCAGTATCTGTTGATCAATTTAACACTTAGAAGTGAGTGTAGAGAGGAAGCGACATTCTCACTTGGTGGGCGGGAGCAGCAGCGCCGACGTCACCTGAAAACACGTTAGACACACAAATCTCAAGTCCCACCAGCCCTGCTGAATGCGGAACTCTCATCCCGGGGCCCGGTAGTCTGTGTTGTAGTAACCCCTCCAGGAGATTCTGATCCCACTAAAGGTTTACGTCCGTTGGTCCATTCCATCATTTTCAGAGAAAAATTGAGAACAACTTAATGGAAAGGCGGGCTGACTTTGGTATATATCCTTGCTCCGATTTTTACTGACTAGCGGGCCTTCTGCAAGATTTTAAACCTAATCTTTAAAGTGGGATTGATAATGCTAACCTCACAGGAACGTTGAGGTAACATGTGAAAATTGCCAGGCTGATTGACCCAGCAGTCAATCAGGAGACGCCAGTTTGCTCCTCCCGTTCTCTCATCCAGTCCAGAATCGCAGACCTCGGAGAGAGCGCGGGAGCCGCCACTCTTAGAGACGAGCAGCTGCCCTTTCCCCAGCAGCATGGGGTCGGGAGACATTACCCCATCTTGAAACATTTATTATTAGTTATATATTTATTCATAATGTTTTTGTTCATCATTGGTATCACCCATCAATAATGGAGTGTGTTCATTGATCATGTAACATTTTCCCCCTTAGGAGGGATACTGGAAAGTTAAAAATTGTGAAGAAACACTTTTTTACGTCTGTAAAAAACCAGGCCATGTCCTTTCTGACACTGGGTCTGGCTGTCAGGAGGTGAGTGCTTGTAACATTGCAATTTATGCTCAGGGACTTTTCATACCTAGAATAATTTACCCACCGTCAGTTTAAAGTGAATCCTCTCCCTTTCTCTTCTTTCCCCACGCTCACTTCTCCCTCCCTTTTCTCTCCCTTCTCTTCCCTCCCTCACTCCCTGTCACCCTTTCCCTTCTTTCCTTCCTCTCTCCCTCCTTTTCTAGTCTGTATGGGCTACTTTTAACCAACCATACAATGATCAGCTGGAGTCACAGGAAGGATTTACAGCTCTGGGAAAGCTACTTTTATGGATCATTATCTAAGCAGCCATATGGACCTCAGATTTACTTTTCTTTTGAGATAAAAATTTTAAATGTTCTTTTTATACCATCTGTACAAACAGTACCCTGTTTCACATATGGTTTTTGTATTATGGTTTTTGTATTTTACAAGTGTGATGTCAGAGTGAAAACTATTCCATTCTTTTGAATCAGAGAGTGAACTTCTGTATCCAGAACCTGGGCTTCCTTTTCACTTTTCTTAGACTTCAACATTTGAATAGAATGCAATAATATACAGACATTCATTTTTTGCACTGTATTTATTATTTGGGAGAAGGATGATAAAAAATGTTTTGTTTAGTATTTTAAATAATAAGGTATTTTAAGTACTGGAAGTAATAAAATACTTAATACTTGACATTTAAATTTAGGTATAAAATTGTTGTCTATTGTAAATTTCCTGAAATACATTCAATATCCTGCAGTAAAATCAGATAAAATCTATCTCTCAGTGTCCTCAGCACGTGTGCACTCGCATTCATGCTCACTGTCTCTCTCACATACACATACTCAAGAATCTGAATTTAAAACATTAGGAATGCTTATGCTGTATGAATTTCAAAAATTTCCCAACCTGCTTTTTTTTGTTTGTTTTTAGTAGAGTAGATGTAAGTTCACAGAACAATCATGCATTCAATACAGGATTCTCTTACACCGCGCTGTGACCAACACCTTGCATTGGTGTGAAATATTTGTTAAAACTGATGATACACATTTTTATAGTTGTACTATTAATTAGAGTCCATAGTTTAACTTAGAGTTTGCTGTTTGGGTAGTCTAGTTCCGTGGCTCCTTTTTAAAAAAGTTTTTATAGTTGTCATATGTACCACCTAACGTCTCCATTTTTAATCACTTTCGGGTATGTATTTCAGTGCTGTTAATTGAATACATAATGTTGTGCTACCATCATCACCATCCATTATCAAATCATTCCAGATAGGAACTCTGAACATTTTAAGCCGTCACTTCTCATTCTCTATCT
This sequence comes from Myrmecophaga tridactyla, assembly GCA_004026745.1. NCBI lineage: Eukaryota > Metazoa > Chordata > Mammalia > Pilosa > Myrmecophagidae > Myrmecophaga > Myrmecophaga tridactyla. Next base: position 50,218 of record PVIY010016368.1, read on the forward strand.
CCACCCTATCCCCTGGTAAACTGTGTTCTAGGTTTTGAGTCTATGAATTTGCTTATTCTAATTGTTTCAAATCAGTGAGGTCATACAGTATTTGCCCTTTTATGCTGCCTTATTTCGCTCAATCATGATATCTTCAAGGTTCACCCATGTTGTCACATGTATAAGGCTTTCATTTCTTCTTACGGCTGTATACCACATTTTGCTTATCCATTCATCTGTTGATGGACGTGTGGATTTCTTCCGTATTGGTAATTGTAAATAATGCCACAATTATCAGTGTGTAAACATCTGTTCAAGTCCCTGCTTTCAGTTCTTTTGGGTACATACCAAGTAGTGGGATTGCTGGTTCATACAGTATTTCTATACTTCGTTTTCTGAGAAACCACCAAACTGTCTTCCAGAACAGCTGCACCATTTGACATTGCTACCAGCAGTGAATGAGTGTTCCTATTTCTTCACCTCATCTCCAACGCTTATTATTATTATTATTTTTTATAGCAGCCATTTTAATGGGTGTGAAATGACATCTCATTGTGGTTTTTGTTTGCATTTCCCTGATGGCTAATGGCATCTTTTCATGTGCTTCCTGGCCATTTGTGTATCTTCTCTGGCGAGATGTCTATTCAAATCATTGCCCATTTTAAAATTGGGGTATTTGTCTTTTTGTGATTAGGGTGAAGCCTTCTTTATATATTCTGATATTAAACCTTTATTGGATATGTAATTTCCAAATATTTCCTCCTATTGTGTAGGTTGTAGTTTTACTTTCATGATAAACTCATTTGAGGCCCAAAAGCTTTTAATTTTGATGAGGCCCCATTTGTCTATTTTTTCCTTTGCTGCTTGTGCTTGAGGTGTAAAATCTAAGAAATTGTTGCCTAATACAAGGTCCTTAAGATGCTTCCCTATGCTTTCTTCTAAGAGTTTGATAGTTCTAGATTTTATATTTATGACTTTGATCCATTTTGAGTTGATTTTTATATATGATATGAGGTAGGGGTCCTTTTTTTTTTTTTTTGCAAGTGTAGATACAGTTTTCTCAGCACCACTTGTTAAAGACACTATTCTTTCCCAATTGAGTGGTCTTTGCCCCCTTGTCATAAATCAGTTGGCCATAAATGTAAAGTTTAATTTCTGAACTCTCCATTGGATTCCATTGATCTTTATGCCTGTCCTTGTGCCAGTACCATGCTATTTGGATTACTGTGACTTTATAATAAATTTTAAGATCAAGAAGTGTGGGTCCTCCAACTCCATTCTATTTTTAAAGATGGCTATATTTGGGGCCCATTACCCTTCCATATAAATTTTATGATTGCATTTCCATTTCTGCAAGAAGAGTTGTTGGAATTTTCATTGGGATTGCACTGAACCTGTATATTGTTTTTGGTAGACTTAACATTATTTTAAAAATATATATTTTTATTTAGAAATATCCACACACATGCAGGCCAACCATATTATATAATCAGTGGCTCACAATATCATCACATAGTTATCTGTTCTTCACTATGATCATTTTTAGAACATTTGTATCACTCCAGAAAAAGCAGAAAAAAAGGAGGCGCAGTAAGTATCCGAAGTGCCCTGGGCTCCAAA
>PVIY010016369.1:0-37114 GCA_004026745.1 Myrmecophaga tridactyla
TGTTTTGCAGTTTTCATTTTACACATCAGTGTAATGCTTTATAATTACTTTGTCATTTAATGTTGGTAGATGAATCTTTTCTTGGTATATAGATGAGATCAAGACCCTCATCTTGCAATACTTAACACCTGAAATTATATAAATTTAACAAATTAAAAATCTGCATGTAGTGTCATCTCTTTTGTGTCTACCTGCTAATTATTTGAAAACCCCAACATTCTGTGATTATAGCATTTCAGTCTTTATCATCTATCTTTCTTTCTGATTTCATTTGTTCCTCCAGCCCTTCTCCTTCTATAATTCTCACATTCAGCTTCGTTCAGTGTTTTAACATTATTGTATTACAGTTAGGTAGCATTGTGCTATCCATTTCTGAGTTTTTACAATCAGTCCTCTTGCACAATCTGTTTCCCTACAGCTCCAATTACCCAATATCTTACCCTATTTCTATCTCCTGATGGTCTCTGTTACAAATGAAATTCTCCAAGTTTATTCACTAATGTCAGTTTGAATTTTTATAAATCCTAAAATATCCTGAACATTATCACTTAGAAACAATGCAAATTATAACCTCACCTGTTGAATTTTTATAAAACCTGAAATATCCTGAAATAAGTTATAAGCCCTTAGAAACAGTTGTGATATCAAATTGGCATACACTTAATGGATGCTTGAAATTAATTTCTCTATTTTTAATAATTTCTCTAATATATAAAGCCCCTAATCTACTTCTCCAATATATTATTTCTCATGTGGATAATAAAGTATATTTCTGATTTGAAGCTCTGATTGACAGCTCTATTGACCTGTATATAGAGACTTTCCTATTTTCCCCATTTTGTTCCCTGGAAATTATGTTGTTGAGTCTGAATATCACTCTGAGTGAGTTGTTATACACTATCTCAAATTTATATATTAAACCACATACTTTGGTTTGAAATTCAGGGTTACAGTTTCTAAAGTATAAAGTGATAAAAAATCATTCCCCTTCTCTCTAGGATTGAACTAGTCACTAAAGAATAATATACTGGGTATATTATGCGTTGTGATATTTATGGCAGCTTATTAAAATCATCTGAAAGTCCTTGTGGGATGTCCAAGGAGAAAACACAACTGTATTCTACAACAGAAAAACAAGATGAGATATTTTTAGCATAATAAACAAGTGAAAGTTTCTGAAACAAAATATATATAAATAATAAAAATGAATATATAAACGGCTCTGTTTAAAAAATCGTCTCTAAGAGTAAAAACCATTTGACATAAGATTGGAAAAGTACATAGTCCTTCCTCTGACAGTTATTAGACATGTGGTGTGATGTTAATAACATAAATTTCCTGAAATATAGTTTCCTCTTTCTGGGACTATTATTTCTATAATTTCTCAAAAGTTGCATAAATATATATGTAATAAAATAATGTGAAAACATAAATTATAGGATAATTCGTAATTGCCTAATAAAGATTGCTATCTTCTTATTTGAACAGAAGTGCTATATTTCTATGTGGTATAAGAGAAATTTTAAGCTCAACTATTAATAGGAGAATTGTGACAGTAGGCAAACACTGTAATATTCTATGTTATAGAACATTAGAATATTAGAAGTCTAGCAGAGTCACATGTTGGTTTTATAAGATCTTTCCTTGTCTTGGAGCTGTCATCTATTAATCTACAGAACAGTATCTGGCTATAAACATAAGAACCTTGTAAAATAATTTTGAAAATAGGATGAATGCCTGGGTCCCACACCAAGAAGTTCTAACTTAGTGGGTAGGTAAAGTAGGCTATGGAATCAAAATAAAATAGGGAAATATGAAATCGGCAAGGAGCTCAATTGTGAATAATTGATCTGTTAATTAAATTCAACCCCAAATTATCTACAGATTTAATGCAACCCAGTTAAAATTCAAGCATGAATTTTCTTTTCATAAATTGACAAGCTGATTTTACAAGACAATATAAAATGAAAGGACCATGGACAGAGAGTAAAGAAATGAAAAGAAGAATAAACTTACAGTACTCATATAATCTGATTTTAAGATCTATCAGAGAACTAAATAATTATATTATTATTATAAATTGCTATTGTTGAAAAGGTACATACCTCAATGAAAGGAACTGAATAGAATTCAGAAATAGATTGACACATATACCAGAACATTAGTGCTGCCATCAAGGCTTGAAGGATGCAGGGTTGGTGATTCTATCAAATTTCTATTCAACTCTCTTATATGTCCTATGCAGAAGACAGATCTTGGAAGAGGACAGTACATTCTCATAAATTAGAATGACTCCAGTGATTATTCTAACTGCAAATGTTCTTTAAGAATCATTGCTTCTTTGAGCAAATTAACTCACTCACAGTTTTGGATTTGGAAAATACTTTTTTTAATGCATACTCATTTTCTTTAAGCTAGCAAAACCCTTTTACTTTCCTTCTGCACAGGTATAGAAAATTTACAACCTTGTGTCAAAATCTAGTTATTAGGAACTTGAATTGAATTATTCATCCAAAAGGTATCACACTGTCCATAACTTTGATGACATTATGCTTCTTGGACCTCAACAACAAGAAGTAGCAACTACTTTAGACTTATTTATAAGCCATTTGCATGTCAGGGGATGGCAGTAAATTCAACAAAAATTCAGGGTCCTAGATATCAGTGAAATTTCTAGGCATCCAGTGGAGAAAGAAACGTCAAGATATCCCCTTTAAGTTATAAGATAAACTGTTGAATCTGGCTCCTCCTATAACCAAAAAAGAGGAATTATGCCTAGCTGTACTCTGAGGACTTTGGAAGCAACATATTTCTCATTTGGGTGGGAAACTTTGGCCCATTCATGGAGTAAGTGACAAATCTACTAGTTTTGAGTGGACCAGAAGAAGGGGAGACTCTGCAACAGATCCATGCTGTTGTTGAAGGTACTTTCCACTGGGAACATAATTATCCAGCATATCGAATAGTCAGTTAACTCTCACTGGCAAATAGAGATGCTGTTTAGAGGCTTTGTCAGATCTCCCTATGAGAAACATAGCACAGACACATGGGAATTTGGAGCAATTTTTACCTTTCTTACAGAATACTGCTCTCTTTTTCAGAAACAGACTTGCCCTGATTTTGGGCCTTAGCAGAGACAAAATACATAATCATGGGTCATTTAATTATCATGGGACCTGAAGTTCCCATCATGATATGGGTGTTGTTTGACCCACTAAGCCATTAAGCTGGATTGCACAGATGTTCCTTCACCACATGGAAGTGGCTCATATGAGATCTAGTAGGCCCTGAAGGTACAAGTTAGTTACTGAACAAATGGTTGAAACATCCATGGCCTCCACTCCTGTGATCACCCTCTCTCTTCCTGCCTGTAACTATAACTTTCTGAGGAGTTGCATACAGAGGGTTTTTCACAATTTACAGATACCACACAAAAGTGGATACATAGAGTACCACAGCCTCTTTCTTGAAGATTTCTGGAGGCCAGAGGTGGAGGGCAAATCTTGAGCAGAATACCTGGCTAATTATTTTTCTGGGCTTTGGCCAATGGTTTGCCTAGATGTTCCAGGTTTGGGAGAAACATTATTATGAAATCAGTAACTAAATGCTCTCAGTAAAAAACATGTGGATAGAACCTTCTGAATGGGAAAAAGCCATGAAGAATTTGTGTCCCATGTGAATTCTTGTAGGGTAGTGATTTTAGCCATTGAAGATTTTATAATCCAGTGGTATGAAGACCTGTTCTATGTTTACCATTTGGCCATTTTCCTTGGCCATTACTCTCATTGTACAATTGGTTAATGAACAAAGAAGTCATGGTAGGAGGATGGAGGTTAGGCATAGGATCAACAGCTTAGCTTAGGCTTCTATTCACCAAGGCCAACCTGGCTACAAATATTGCTGAGTGTCCAGTCTATCAGCAGCAGAGAACAACATTCAGTGCCCAATATAGCATTAACCCCAGAGGTGATCAAACTGCTACCTGGTTGCTGGTTAATTACATTGGACTACTTTCATCGTAGAATTAAAGTGTTTTCTTATTAGAGAAGATATTTATTCTGGACACTGATATGACACACAATGCTTCTAAATACCTGTGGGTGTATAGAGTATGTTATTTAACATCATGGTATTCTGCAATCACTGCTTCTGCTTGAGGAAATCACTTTGCAGCAAATTAAGTATGGTCAGTGGGCACGCACTTATAGGATTCACTGATCTTACCATGTTGTCCATCATCTTGAAACATTTAGATTGACAGAACTGTAAAACCACTTGATGAGGACTCAATCACAATGTCAGAAGGGGTTCAAAACCTTGCAAAGATGAATAAATGTTCTTTGGGGGCTGTAGTTTCTCTAAATCAGTGTCCATTCTATGGTGCTGTTTCTCCCATAACCAGAATTTATGGTTTCAAGAATCACATAGTAGAAATGCGTGTGGCCACAATCACTATTATCCATGTAATCCAGTACCGAAATGATTGCTTCTTCTCCCTCTGACTTTATGCTTTGATGGCCTACAGGTCCCTAAAGAGAGGATTATCCACCAGGAGACATTAGAATGGTTACAAAATAGTTTCTTTGACCTGAAAACTGGATTGCAAGCTAGTCATTTTCATCTCTTCATGCTTCTGAATCATTAGGCAAAATGAGAGTCATTATACTGGCTGGGGAGACTACTCCTACTTACCAAGGTGAAACAGGACTTCTAAGGGTGGTAAGGAACAGTATGTCAAGGATATAGGAGATCTTTGAGGGTGTCTCTTAGTTTTACCAAGTGTAGGATTAAAGTATTTGGAATAATATAACAACTCAATCTGTAATAATCAAGCTAAGTTTAGCTTTCACTCAAAGTGACACAGGCAGGATAAGGGGAGGGCTTGTGATGCAACTCTATAACTGGCACCAAATCCTCAATGGCCAGGGTCATTAAAATGTAAAGCATAATCAAAAGGGGGAGACTTCATTGAGAAGCTCAAATTAGGTAGACTCTCCAGATAGGCTGTAACCTCTGGAATATCCAATCAGTGGAAAAACAGGTGAGGGGCTTGTGAGCTAGGCATGGGTATAACTGTTGTGACATTCTATTGTTTGGTAGACTAGCCACTGTTTTGTGTTTGGCTAAGCACCCATTCTTGCAAGATCATGAATAGATTATTTTATTCTCCACAATCAGATGAGCATTTATTCTATTTCAAATGTGGCTTTCTTTCTGACAAATCCAGTTATGACCACTAATGGTTTAGGTCCTACAGGAATGATGGTTTTGGTCACTAGCCAAGAAAAGGACCATAATCAGCTGACACACCTTCTGCAGTTAAAAGGAATGGAGACTAGATGAAGGTGGCAATAACTGCTATGACCATGTGACCAGTTGCAGAAACAGGCTAACTATTGATAGCACTTTCCCTTATTTTGTTATACATATAATTATATATTTTGTTATATATATATGTGTATAGAGATATATATGTATAGTTCTGTCTATATAAACACATATATATGCAGCAATTATCTTTGTTTACTTCTCTCTTGACCAGATATCATAAGACAGAAATTGTATTAACTTTACATCGGAGTACTAAAGTTACAGGGTAAGAGTGAATATCACACCAGGACTTGCATCCTTGTTTTGGGTAAGGGCTAGTGCATTTTTTGCTGTTTGCAGGAAAATTGCATAATGTTAGGCAGAAGTATGACTTTGTCATTGTCTTCATTTGAAAATTAAATGTGGTTTAATTTGATTAAATTAATGTGTATGTGTATGACTGCCAAGTTGATAAGGAGTAGACTTTGATATTTAAGTTTATATTTCAGTTTGACAGGTTACAATGTTCAGTTGTTTGGTAACACTAACAAGGGCCTGATTGTCACTGTGAAGACTTTTCATAGATGAATTCTCATTTATAATCAGTTTCTACAAGTGTGTTGTACAGTTATCTACAATTCATGGCATCTATACTCAACAAAAGAGGTTGCCCAAAGCAACAAGGGCTGTCACACCATCCAATCAGTTAGAGGTCTGAAAACCTAGAAGTAAGGTTTTCAGAAGTCAGAAATGTCTGCTTCTATATCAGCCAGCCAGCTTCTATGGGGAAATTCAACTTCTCCTTCATGGGAGTTTCCAGCTCACAGCCTGCCCTAAAGAATTCAGACTTGGCTGTCCTTCTAGTAATACTGTGATCCAATTTCTGTAACAAATCTCTCAATGTATATCATATCAATTCTGTCACAAACAATCTTAGATTGTAAGACGTCTATGAGAAATAGCATACAATGATTGGCTTAAACAGCAGGAATTTAATGGCACTTCATTTTGAAGGTAGAGATCCAAATTCAAGATATCAGCAAAGCTTGCTTTCTCTCCCAAAATATATGGAATTCTGGTTCAGTCTTGCTGCAATTTTTGGGTTTCCAAAGCTTGTATCTCTTTTATCTCTGCTTCCTGTCATATGGACTTCTCTATCTCCTTGTGTCAGGTATTCTTATTCTCTGCAGACTTCTAGCTTCTTCCTATGTGGCATTCTCCAAACTCTGGCTTCCCATGTCTTCTGTTTCTAAAATCTCCAGTAAAATTGATTAAGACCCACATTCATTCATTTGGCCACACCTTAAACTAAAATAAAATATTCAAAGGGGCCTATGTACAAATGTGTTTACACTCACAGGGATGAGAATTAAGATTAAGAGCATATTTAAATTGGGGCACATAACCCAATCAACCACAGTTCACCCTCTGAAACACAAAAAGTGCATATTCTTCCCATGTACAAAATACATTCACCCAGCCCAATATCCCAAAATCCTTAAGTCATTTCAGTAACAATGCTAAGTCCAAAGTCTCATCAAAATAGCTGTGAGTGTGATGCATCCTTGGGCAAAATTACTTTCTGACTTCTGGATCTGTGAAAACTAGAGTACTAATTATCTGAATCTATAATGCAATAGTGGGAGAAGCCTAAGACATATTTTGGCATTCCAGAGGAGAGAAATTGGAAAGAAAAGGGATCAAGTTTAACAAGCAAGGTTGAAATGTTGCAGGGCAAAGCCCATTCGATTTTAAGATGTGAATATTCATCTGTGGATCAAATTTTTGTCTTGTGGGAGTGTCGGAGAGGCAGCTCCACCCTTTCTAAACACCTGGACAGTGGTCCTGCTCTCTGCAACCAGTAGAGTCTAGGTTCCACCTCTCTAAGCATTGGAATGATGGTGTGAAGACTGAGGTTTAGAACATACACTCCTTGGTTTGAAAGGGCAGCTAAACTCTCCATATACATCGGGACAGGCATCCAACTCTTCCAAGAACTGTATCTAAAAATCTGCCACCTTGAAACCTTGATTCAGAAATTCCATCTGACCCAAATATTTTGCTGAAGGAGGTCTCCTCACTTGAAAATTCTGATTCCTTTTTTCTGCCTTTTAAGTAAATTTTTCTCCATTTTGCCCCGTCTCTGTATCATTCTGTCCAAACTGACAGTGTAACCAGTCATTCAAAATTCTCAAAATCCTTCTTAGTTTGCCTGAGTTTCAAAGGCATCCAAGCCATGAGACTAAAAAACTTCCATAGATCATTCTTAGACAAACATATTTCCAATCCTCAGTAGAAGACAGTAAAGGGAGTCCTCTGAAGTGATGGTAATATTCTGCTTCTGATATTGATAGTGTTTAAAGTAAATTTTCAGTTTATGAACGTTCAATGAAACTTATGATATATGTACTTATCTCTAAAAAATGCCTGTTATTTTCTGTAAAATTTGAAAGGAAACAAAGCTTCATTTTCTTGTACCTTTTAAAATAAGATACCTAGAGATACTTTGAATCTCTCTTATTTTACTGATTCTCTTATCAAAGAAATAGTGAATAAATTTTTCCCATATACTCACTTTTTGATTTGTATAAGTCAAGTTTTTAACATTATGAAAATTATAGTTTAGCATTTAATTCTATTTACTTCTCACAATTTGTTAATTCTTTTCCACATTTCAAATATATTTTCTTCATGTGTGCCCTTATCATTTTTCCTTCCTCAACTATGCCTTCTATCATGCATAACCATTCTCATACTTTACTAAATTTTTCTAATTATTTCAAGTTCATTTCTGAGGACTGTGACTCATGTCTTCAAATCTCCCTGGTGTTTATCCATCTAGTTTCTGGTATATTTAATTTTCTTGATACTTTAGTTCTCTTTCTTTAAATTTGTTTTTACTGTATTATAAACTTTAAATTATTCATTTGCTTGATATATGGCATTTTTTATGCTCCAATGTTATTAACTTGTGCAATATTATTTGGTTCCATTTATACATTTGCACTTGAAATATCATTATACAGGGTTAAATTGTAAATCTTTATTGCCCATGTTTAAATATGATGAGCATTCTATCAGAAGGTTTAGAATAGGTCACAAAAAGAATTTTAGCCAACTGTGAAGTTATAAAAACACAGTCCACAGAAGACACCCTCCCTTATGATGACAATTTCAAGTTCAGAGGGTTCTCCAAATTGTCCTTAAGTTTGAGAATTTACTGATCTGGAATTTCTTGGGTCTCATAGTTATACTGGACTTGCCTTCCAAATTGTTACTCCACTCAGTCACTATATGTTGCTCCAACAGTATTTGCTGACACTGGCATCATCTAGAAACAATTCCTTTATTTGAAACTTGCCTTCTACTGTCTCTGCCCTAATTAATTTAGTTCTGCTAGCTTCTCTTGGTTTTATTCATTTCAGAATATGTTTTTTTCTATTCTTCTAATAGATGGTGTTCTAGTTTTCTAGCTGCTGGAATGCAACACACCAGAGACAGATTGGCTTTTAATAAAAGGGGATTTATTTTGTTAGTTCTTCAGAGAAAAGGCAGCAAACTTTCCACAGAGGTTCTTTCTTATGTGGGAAGGCATAGGATGGTCTCTGCTGGCCTTCACCCCAGGCCTCTGGGTTCCAACAATTTTCCTCAGGCTGACTTCTTTCTGCATCTCCAAAGGCCTGGGCTGAGCTGCGAGTGCTGAGATGAGGAATGCCAAGCTGCTTGGTCTGTGCTACATTGTGCTCTCTCATTTAAGCACCAGCCAATTAAGTCAAACGTCATTCATTTCATCAGGCCTGCCTCCTAGCCAACTGCAGATGTAATTAGCAACAAATGAGGTTCACATACCATTGGCTCAAGTCCACAGCAACAGAACTATGTGCCTTCACCTGGCCAAGTTGACAACTGAATCTAACTACCACAGAGGTTTTGCTCAAATGTTTGTACATCTTCAGAAATGGGTTACTGAAAGGAAATCCTAGTGTCATGTTGCATTCCATCTTTTAGATTTTGGTTCTGAAATCACCTTTTTATAGAGGACCAACTTAAGCCTTCCTGTAAAATGTCAGACTCGAACAATAACACATACTGACTCTTTTATCAGCTTTGCTCCTCTTAGTGGAGTTTATAGTTCCTGACTTTACTTGTTCTTCTTCTCCCCAAAAAAGTAGTGTCTTGAAAGTATTTTTAAATCAATAAACATATGAATGATTATGCAAACAATTTCACTGAACTAGACATTATTTTGCTTATCTGTGCAATGAGGAATTTTCACCAGAGCTGTTGTTTCCAACCTGACTGCCTATTAGGAGCATTTAGAAAATGAAAAAAAAGGAAAAGTTCTACTGCCTTTCCCTTGCTTACCAATGCTAACTTGTCTATTTGGGTCCTAGGCATGTGTATTTATGCATGAATATTTTTATATTACTATTTTGTTTAAGTGAGTATAAATTAGTATTCATAATTCATGAAATTACACCACTCATGAAGATCTCAAGAGCTTCACAATTTTGATTTCTCCTTCTCTATGTCCCTTGGCACTTTGTACGTTTTTAAATTTTGTATAATAATCCTATGAATAAACTCAAAATTTATGCCTTGTTCAGTTCAAACACTGACTGTCACAATTTGAACAGAGTGAACATATAATGATATTGGGATGACTATAAACAAATGATAGATACTGCAGGATATTTATTGTGGCTTTAGATTATTATGTTTCACCACATACACTGTTTTTTTGCAATACAAAATGGGTTATGTTGCCAGGATTAGGAAACTGTGTTTACAAAAAATTAAATAGTAATCCATGTCAGACTTATAAGCATGTCTCATATCCTAAGTTTTGAGATATTGACTACAGAAATGATAGAGACCAAGAAACCATGGCCCATTATCAGCATAAACAGACCAGAAGCATCTGCTCTACAACTTGTAATAACTAGCATAGATGTTGGCCACTATAACAATAAATATCTTGAGAAGTCAAACTATTAACAGATAAAGGCCATGGATACTTCCCAGATGATTCTTCTATTATGGAATAAAAAAGTCATACTTTGATTATATGGAATAATAGTTTTTGTAGAGGTGTGAGAGAAAAATAATCACTCTATGCAAGCTAATGCAGGAAGTAACTGACCAATTAGCCCAGGGGTAATGTATACAGTTGGAAATAGAAAAAGTCATAAAGGCATTGTTGGAGAAATGTGTGCTAGCAATTTATAGTGAATGGCTTTGTTTACTAGTTCTAATTCAGCCAGTGCATTTGGAGTAAATTCTCCTGGGGAATTTAAATCAGATTCTCCTTTAAAGGTATGAAATAAATTGATAAATTGGCAGGTGGGAATGCCTAGACTGGGTCAAAACCAAGTAATAACTCGTAGCAATTTTTGCGTATTATTTAAAGTTTGTTTCAGTAACTGCATTATAGTTATTATTTGGGGTCTCACTTTATGATTAGATATGATATGACCCAAATATTTCCAAGGCTGAGATAGTTGAATTTTTTCCAGAGCTACTTGTAGCCCTGCAGTACCTAGAGAAGTTTTAACATGGTCATAAAAAAATATATATATATTTTGTCTTCAGTTTGTGATGCCAACAAGATATCATCCATATAATGATAAAGATAACAATTTGGAAACCTGTCTTGACTAGGTTATAAAGCCCAATGTACAAAATACTGGCATATTGTGGGACTATTTAACATTCCTTGTGGCAACACTTTCCATTGATATGTTTCTACAGACTTATAGCTATTTAGTACTAGAACAGAAAAAGCAAATTGCTCTTTGTCAGAGGGATGCAAGGGAATAGTAAAAAAGCAATGTTTAAAATATATGATGATTAAAGGCCACTCTTTTGTTATCATAGTCAGATTAGGGAGGCCCTGTTGAAGGGTACCCATAGGTTGTAATATAGCATTGATTTCCTGTAAATCATGTAATAATCTCCATTTTCCAGATTTCTGTGGAATTACAAAATAGGAGTATTTCAGGGACTTATAGAGGGTTCTATATTCCCCACTTTGAGTTGCTCTTTAACAAGCAATTGTGCTTGAATTAACCTTTCCTCGTTTAATAGCCACTACTCCACCCAAACAGGCTTGTTAGTCACTTTAAGGATAAAGGAGGAATACAAGCAATGGCCACTAGACAAAGGGTGTTGTCTGGATGGTTAAATTCCATTGAGTTAATAAATCTCTTCCCCTTTGGTATAGGGGCACTAGCTAAACAGATGGTTGAATATGTTCAATTTGCTTATCAGTCCCTTGGCACTGTAATGTTTTTAAGGTTTGCATGGGAGTTTGTGGTAAAAAGATTTATTTAAATAAACCAAATGAGGGAGCAATTGGCCTAATAATCCTGGAGGTGTTGAAGTAGTGGGAAATAAAAATAATTGAATAGGAAGTTGGTAACCCTTATGACTTAGCCTTTTTAAGTAGTGAGATGATTGATTGATTGATTGATTTTTTATAGCCAAGGACATGATAAAATTAACATAAAGTACAAGAAGTTATTTTAATAAAACACAGATTTTCTGCTTTCTACAATGAGTATTTAAAAAAGACTTTTATAACTGTTCATTAGAATAGACAAACAGCCCAAGAAAACTTTATTTTAACAGAGAGAAAGCCAAATTTTAGTCTTGCAACAGTATATTATTTGATATTAAAGGTAAAAATTTTGTAAATAGACTCAAATATTTTTTAACTTTTACCATAATTTCTTTTTCTACAAACCTTCAGCAACTTACTATATCTATTCATGTTTAGTCCTACACTTCTCTCATTCTGTAACAGCCATTCATTTTATTTTAGGACAAAATTATTCTCTGTTTCTTTTTAATAAAAACACATCCTTCATACCAAAATGATTTTGGAAACTGTCTTTAAGCAAACATTTCGGTACATACAATTACCATCAAAATTAAACTTGTCAGAATAATCTTAAATACTTCAAATGTTTTAATCAGTGCATGCTTTAAACATTAATATAAAAATTTTTAACAAGAGTTGATGGCACATATAAATATCATATTTGATTTCTTCAAAATTGTGTTTCTTTGAAGTTCTATGATCACTATATAATTTTGAATATCTTTAATGTAAAGCATCTTATTTCATTGTGATTTTTTACAAAATGAATTTAATTAAAAGATGCTATTGAAATTTAGAGTTTCATTTTTAGGCTATTTTTCCATCAACATATACGATGGCCAGATTCCATTTAGCTTATGTGACCAGGCCAAGGTGGTCCTCTGGGAACTGGCTAGGGACTGAGAGGAGGTTCCTGGGACCTAGATAACTATTGAAGTATGTCTCCTTCTGAAAAAATAGCCATCTGTGCAGCTAGAGTGCATATGTCAACTTTTTTTTTTTTACCAAACTCATGAAATGCAGTACTCAGGAGCATATTTGTTCCAACGGGAATTTGCCTGTCAAGATTTTGAATGCCTTGTTAGATAAAACCTTTTTGAAATTCTAATTGCTAAATAGTAAGCAGTAGTTATAGTTGTTTTAACAAGAGTTTTCTAATTCCATGGGCATGTGTGATAATTGTGAGCAATAACTTCTACAATTCCTTTTGTAAAGGAGCTTTGGAGCCGATTTTTATTAACACTTCTTTTTAGTTCTATTAAATACCATATAAGGAATATATTATTATATTAAAAAGTATTAACAAATTCAGAGATTTGAGGGGTATGATGCTGGCAGACTTCATTAGAGTTGCTTCTGGAAAATGCATTTGTGGAGATAGCTGCTAACTGTTCTCAAACATTCATGTATACTATTATGTACAGAAAAAAAAAGAGTGTTATAAAGAAAAGAGTGATTTGTTAGGTGATGTCATTGGACTTGTATTAGTCAGACACAAGCTTGTTGGTGTAAGAAAGGGCTTCATAAACAAGTTGGCTCAACAAAAGGGAAAACATCAATCTTGAGTTTAACAGTGAATATTCTGGTTGACTAGGCTTTGTGGATTACTCTTTTCCTTGAGGTGATCCTGGAACCCTGTTTTCCTATATACTGTTGGTATACTGACTCTCAAGATTTGGTTCACTTCTGAATGGTTGAAGAGGTTTCACACTGCACTGTCCACAAGCCATTCTGTGGGAGAAGTGAGATTTTCATATTTAGAATGTAGTTTTAATTTTTCCTCATTTGGAAAGCTTTTAGGAAAAATGCAATTGCTTTAATAGACATAGAACTAAACAGGTTGCATATTTCTTCTGGTATAAGTATTTAAGGAACTGTGCAATTCTTTAAATCAAATTTTAAAACTAGAAGTGTTTATAACATACTCTTATTATTTTTTCAGTATTTGCTATCATCGTGATATCCTTGCTTTAAACACTTATGTTTGCAATTTTTATTTTCTCTCATTTTAGTGGTTGTCCTAGGGATTATCACATGCAAATTACTTTATCATAGTCTTCCTAGAATAATACGCCACATGACTTAAATCATTGGAACTGTAAGATAGTAGAAATTAATTCTTCTTCATAATGTTATTTTTTCTTAATTTTACTTTTAAATATGGTTAAATCCAACAATCATCATCTTAGTTTCGTTTTATGCAATTATTTTTGAAGCCATTAAAATTTTACAAATCAAATATTTAATATATTTACTTTCAATTTTACATTGTTAATGTCATTTATGTCTATGTTAAACTGAACTTTCTTTAATATCATATTCCTAGGTGTATAATTTTTAAAGCACATCTCTACTGGCAAAAAATTATTTTATAGTATGTGTGTTAATTTTCCTAAAAAGCCATTATATTATTTTTATTTGAAAGTTGTTTTCAGTGGACATTTAATTCTGGAATGTATTTTTATCTTTCAGAGTTTAAATATATCTTTCCAGTATCTTCTGGCTTGTATCACTATTAATGGCAAAACTCTTATAATAATTATGATTTTTCTTCTGCATTGGGTAATTATTTTCCTTTGACTACCATCATATTTGTATACTAATTTTTTCTTTTTAAGCAGTGACTGGTGACTCTAGATGTGTTTTATGGTTGATTGATTTGCTTTTGGTATTTGTCCTTCCTGGGGGTTCACTGACTTTGCCTTAATAATTTGCAAAACTGATTTGAATACCAAAAGCAATAAAATATTCCTGAAAGGCTTCAAACATTTTATGTTTTGAAAGAGATGGATATTTAGAATCACTTTTGAAATACTTTGTTTCTTTATTATAGAAAAATCACATTATCAAATCATTATAAGGTAAATTTTAAGATACGGTGGTTTCAAGTAGGCTAATTCCTTTATGAGACAACATTATATTCAACTTTCATGTTTTGATTCTGAATATTTCTTTTTTTCAAAAGGAATTTTAATTATAGATATTAACCACAGTTTGCCATCAAATAAGTGTTTGTTCCAATGAGATAAATGAGTTTTCTTTACAGAACTGGGGTCTTGATAATTATTGGATTAAATTTCAAATTCAGAATTAAGAATTACATCCTTAATTACCATATTTTCACAGGATTTTATTGGAGGATTCAAAGGACAATCATTCTTGCTAGATAAAAACTGAATTTAATTGAAAGAAAAGTAAATTTCCTCCTAATGTCCCTATGAATAAACAAATTTTAGAACAAAAATAATTAAAGCAGAATAAGGCAGAAGCAGCTGTGTGTTTAGGTAATGGGATATCATTTCTCAGGTCTTTGCTAATTGGGGGTAAACTTTGAGTGTTGATGGCAAATGAAAGTTATTTTCTCATAGGTAAAGGATAAAAGATGAGCTAGAAAGTGAACAGGTATCTGCATCAAAGGGTGCCCAAAGGTCAGAAAGCTAGCTCTTCTGATCTTGGTTCATAGTAGCCAGTTGTAAATTATTCTTTGAATGGTATTTTGTTTTCTTTGAGTATTAATTATGCCCTCAATAAATATTTCTATATTTCAATATAACTTTAAGAGTTTATGAAAGTATCTAAGATATTTCTGTAATCATGTAGTGGGAAGAAGACATAAAAATATTTATTATATTGTGACAAGATTGAGGAAGAGGCTGGAATGAATCTGAGAATGTAAGTGTACATAGAGAAAGTGAGGTAAAAATAGTGAATCTTTCACAAGGTTGCCAGAATGAGGAATTAGCTTCATAATGTGTGCTGAGGATTTTCTACAAACCATGTGAGTTTAAATCAAGTCATCATCTCCTGAGTACATTTCCTGTAATTATAATAAGTGAAAATTAAATTACATAAAGAGTAACAATATCAGTATAAGTTAATCAATGAATATTTAGTATGGGTCAGTTTGAACATAAGCATAGGCATATAGATGAAACAATTTTATCTATATATATTCACTGTAGGACAGATTAATTCTTTTTCTGGAAATATTCTAAGGTATGCAAACATAATTACATAAAAGTAAAATATTTTCTTCCTTAGTTTCTGACAGAGACATGGATTGACGTCTAATATTCTTTGAAGTTTTACTCAATGCTAAAATTGTACTTTGTGAACCAATTTTTCTGAACCAATTTTTTCATTGTCTCTTTAAAATATTTTTTCCTCAAACTAAAGATGATGGGATTTAGCATGGGAATCAGAATGGTAAAATATGGATGCTATTATATTATGGCCCAAACCATAGCTGGAAATTGGCCTCACAACATAAAGTAATTGTCCCATGATAAATTGCCAGACAAGTTAGGTGAGTATCCTGATTGGGAAAGACTTTTTTTCTCCATTCATCATAATGCACCTTCAAATTAGAAAAAAAGATAGCACCATAGGAGATCAAGGCAAATCATATAGTTTTTATCTCAATAAAGCCCATAAGTAGAAATGTAGAAGCTGGTTGATGTGAACATAAGGACAAGAAAATTGTGTGGTGTGGAGGCATAATGCAAAAGTTAGGTCTATATTATTGGATACAAAGAGGTACTGGCTAAAAGTGATCACTGTGCTTAAAGTACCATCCAAAATACCACAAACATACAAAGTTATCTGTTCTGGTTTGCAAGTTGCCAGAATGTGATATGCCAGAAATGGAATGTTTTATAAAAAGGGGGATTTATTAAGTTGCTAGTTTGCAGTTCTAAGGCCATGAAAATGTTCAAATTAAAGCAAGCCTATAAAAATATCAAATTTAAGGCATCTAGGGAAAGATATATTGGTTCAAGAAAGCTTATGAAGTCCAGGTTTTCTCTATCAATTGGGAGGGTACCTGCTGAACATGGCAATGCTTTCTCTCCAGGCTTCTTGCTTCATGAAGCTCCCCCAGGGATATTTTCCTTCTTCATCTCCAAAAGTCTTCGGCTGTGTGGGCTCTAAAGCTTTTTTTCAAAAAGGGCTCCCTCTTGAAGGGCTCCAGTAAGCAACCCCACCTTGAATGGGTAGAGATACATCTCCATGGAAACCAACTAATCAAAAGTTACCAACCACAATTTGATGAGGCACATCGCCATGGACACAATCAAAAAGCTCCCACCCAGCAGTATTGAATAAATATTAAAGAACTTGGCTTTTCTGGACTACAGAGCAGATTCAAACTGACACACCATCATGGGTGGCAAATAGATTTGGGATGACATTAATGGAATACAGCAGTGGGTTGTAGATTGCTATCTAGTGATCATAAGATAAGCCCTTGCAGCCAAGAAAATGCACTCTGTAGTTTGAAAGGTAATTAAAAGAAATACTGCATTACACATCCAATAAATAAAATTGCTTTATTCTCTGGCAGGAGATTGACAAACATTTTGCCACTGATGGAGCAAAAACAGCAGATATCCAAGAACTATAACTCACTAAAAAATATTACATGGAACTGTGGAACCAAGAATACACAATGATTAAAACCAGTCCCATACTTCCTACCAGAATAAAGAGATAGATTGCTAGAAATAATAAAAATTGGAAGACTTGTAGCTCAAACTCATTTGTGAAGCCCATCAACATAAACACGGTAGCATCAGTGATGTTCTCAATGGAATCCTGTATATATCCATATTGGATGGCAACTCTGACATTTCAGTTTATATTTATAGTTCCTCAAGACAATATCATGTGAAATATTACACTATTTTAAAATTTACAGGGGACGGCCATGTTTCCAGATGATTAAAAACTGGGATAAGGTAGAGTGACATGTCAACTTATCTATCAGGGCAGCTCTTCATGCCAAATGACTTTTGCTCTTTCCTGGCAATGATTTTTTTCCATTAATCCTTAAGGAATAGTGGTTTACAGGGCAGCAGAAAGTATTCTGGAGTTAGAGATACATTGCTTGCAAATCAAACCAGTGAAATTGCCTTTTATGATCAATTTTCTTTCTTTTAATATCTATCTATAATTTGTCAGATTTGGGCTTTATGGGATTTTTTACCATTGTTTTTCCAATTGAGAAAATGAAAATATATGGTGCTTCTCTATTTATATGTTCATTATCCCTGCAATGTATTTGCATAGATTTAAAAAAATATTTTCATTAACAAATCTTCACACACATGTATTCTATACATGCTGTACAATCAATGGCTCACAATATCATCACATAGTTGTGTATTCATCACTATGGTCATTTTTTAGAATGTTTGCATCACTCCAGAAAAAGAAATAAAAAGTAAAAAGAAAAAAAAAACTCATACCTATCATGGCCCTATTGATGACCGCTAGTATTTCCTTCTACCCAATTTATTTTACCATTTGTCCCCCCAATTATTTATTTTTTACTCATGTTTTAACTCACCTGTCCATACTCTGGATAATAGGAGCATCAGACAGAAGGATTTCACCATCACCAAGTCACATTGTAAAAATTATATCTTTATGCAATCATCTTCAATAATCAAGAATCAAACAGCTCAACAGTGTCTGGTATTTCTCTTGGGTCACTTCAATACACCATTAAATAACAGGGGATATCTATATAATGCATAAGAATGACCTCCACGATAACTTGCAGACTCTGAAATCTCTCAGCCACTGAAATTTATTTTGATTCATTTCTCTCTTTTGGTCAAGAAGATTTTCTCAATCACTGATGTCAGGTCCCAGTTCATCATGGGATTTCTGTCCCACATTGCCAGGGAAATTTACATCTCTGGGTGTCATGTCCCATGTAGGGAGGAGAGCAATGAGTTTTTCCACTGAGTTGTCTTAGAGAGAGAGATCACATCTGAGCAAAAAAAAAAAAGGTTCTCTGGGGTGACCCTTGGGCATAATTTTATCTAGGCTTTGTTTATCCTTTGTGAGAATAAATTTCATAAGGGTGAACTCCAAGACCAAGGGCTTGCTTATTTACTTGGTTGTCCCAACTGCTTTAAAAAATATCAAAAAATTTCCAAATGGGGAAGTTGAATATTTCCACCTTTCTCACAAGTCCCTTAAAGGGACTATGCAAATATTTATTCACTGCCCAAATTACTCTGGGATATGTCCAGATACCACACTACCCTGGACAATCCAACAAAATCTCATTACTTATTCAAGATTCCATGCACTTATGGTGTTCAAATAAACTGATGTTACAACTTAAATTAGCAAATATTTGTGTGGATAATTTTTGTAAGCTATATGGTAGGGGTCACATTTCATTATTTTTCCATATAAGTATCCCCTTATTGCAAAATGTTGAATTTTTATTTGCTTTTTTGTATTTGTTTGTTTGTTTCCTTGCTTATTTTTTTTTTGTTTGTTTGTTTTGGAAGTGCCTGGGCCAAGAATTGAAACTGGGTCTCCTGTATGGCAGGTGAGAGTTGTACCACTTGAACTACCCTCATACCCCCTTGCATGGATTTTTGAAACATATTTCTGCCAACAGGAAATAATCGCTATTTCATTAAAATTTTATCAATGCTTGTTAGTCAAACAGTGAAGTAAATATAACCCAATGATCATTAATAAAACTGTTTGAAAACTTTTTTCAAAAAGAACTAAATCATGCTATTTGCCAAAATTAGTATTTGATTTCTTTTATCCTTCTCTATGCCATCAGATTGTTTCTCATTTACTGGAGTGTGAAGAAAGAAAAAGTTGTATATTAGTTAGTTTTCTCTATGGAATCAGAACTGACAAGAGATCTATATTGATCATATTCATATATCTATTCCTACATTTATATCTATAACATGTATATATGGAAATATAATGTAAATATTATGAATTTTTTTTAAATTGGAATTTATTTACATAACTGTGAATAAGCTACCAAGCCTCCATTTTACCTTAAAGAAACAGCCTCCTGATATCTTGTTCTTATCTGAGGAATCTGCCACCCACCTCCCTGTGAAGAGATTATCTCTGGTGTGCCTAATAAACTTGTAACCACCTCCCCTGAGGAAATAGTCCTCTTTCCTCTGATTTAAGAGAGTAACCCTGTTTCACAAGTTGAAACTGAAATGGAATGTCCTGAAGTGCTTGGCTTGCAACATACTTTTAGTTGATTACATCTACAAGTTATTGCATTACAATTAAGAAGGAAGCTTGCCAACAGCAATGGGGGGATTCACTCTGCCCAATTACTTGGAAGTCTAAAATGAGGATCTCAGAAGTTTAAAAGAATTTTTCTTTCTACATGAACCAGTAAGTTTCTACTGGGAAATTCAATTTCACCTTCATGAGAGTTTCCAATGCACAGCCTATCCTAAATAATTTGGACTTGGCAATCTCCACAATCACATTGTGAATAAATGTCTGCAACAAAATTATTAGTTTATATCATATCAATTCTGTAAAAAAAAATCTTAGTTTGCCAAATTTCCTTTATAAATACCACTCAATGGGTTGTGTTAAATAACAGTACTTTATTGGTTCATGATTTTAAAGGCTAGAAGTCCAAATTCTGTAGCTTTCAGGTACTAGCCTCACTGAAATCCTTGGGTATTCTTGGATAATACCTCTGTTCTTATCACAGGCAGATCTTTCTCTTCTTTGCATCTGCTCTTGTGGTTCTCACTGTCTCCTGGCTTCTTCCTGATACCTGCTCCAATCTGTGACTTTGAGTAACTTCATTTCATCATGTTCCCAGTAACATTGGTTTAAACCCAACCTCCTGAATATGGGCCAATGTCTTGCTGTAGAAATACAAACTTATGTCCCAGATGTCACTGTCCTTGTTCAGGAACCCAGTGCTCAAGAAGACATGAGAGAACTGCATAAACATTTATTTATAGAAGCTTACATAAAAGAAATGCAGCTGGACCCCTAGCAGAACTCTCCAGCATTCATCAAATTATAGGGGATTAATATAGGAGGAGAAAAGGAAGGCACAGAGCCAATGGATAAGCTCTGTGCAAGAACACAAGATTTGGAGGGAGAGAGCAAGATGGCAGCATATTGAGGTGTCGAATTTAGTTTGCCCTCCAGGGAAGTTCATAAATAGCAAGGAAATGAATAGAAAAATTATTGGGTGGACATCAGTGAATGGATATACATCATACACAAGTCTGGAATGGGTGGAGTGAGTGATATCCCACACAGAGCTGTAAGTCTTGAAAGGTGCAGAGGCTGCTGCCATTCCCCCATAAGAACAACAGGCTGGTTCACAAGGAGGAAAAAACACCCCCATGAGGATCAAGGAATGTAGCTCAATCAATCTCCAATTGAAGAATTAATTAACATATTTTGGCTCATGCAAACAGGTCCCAAACACAGATATACTTGGAGTGAGCACTAAAGGAACCAGGAGTTTTTGCCATGGCTGAAAGTGGGTGGGGAGGTGGAATAAAAGGAACAGAGGTTTTTTCATTTGAACAGCAAGAAATATTGGAAAAGCAAGATGTCCCAAGAAAAGGAGATACATATAGCCTATGGACAAATAAAACCATACACCAACTCCAGCTCTTGATTGTCAAATCAGGGATCTGGGGTCTGACTCTGAAATGACTTCTTTCTTTTTTTATTTTACTTCTTAACAGCTCATTAGAATTGTGGGCATTCTCAGGCACTACCCCAGGCAAGGGCAGAATTAAAGCATGGCTGAGAGACAAATTAACTAGTCTGGTGAATGAAGAAATTTTCCAAAAGTGTGTGTCTTCTCCAAGAAAAAAAAAGTGGGACCCAGTTCAAGTGACTTTTTTCCTTCAGGAGATTCAAACCACAGTCTGAAAAACAGAGGTGTGCTGAATTCATTTTTTACCCCAGTCACAGTTTCAACCACACCACTGGCAAGGAGAAGCTGCAGAAAATTAAAGACACCACATCACTTTATGCTGGTGGGAAGCTGAAAGTTGACAAGCAGTACAGTCTTGGCAGGATACAAAATGCATAGAGTCTAGAGGGTTCATAGGAGTGTCTGACAACCTGCTGGTCACACCATCAGAAAACTTGATACTAGTTACACCGTCCTCCTTAGACATGGGCCTGTCTGTTCTGGGAAAATCTGACTGGAGTCAATCATATCTAAGGATCTACTCCTCAAAATACTTCCATATAGGCAGGGCAAGAACTAGAAAAACAAGAGCTGAATATTTCTGATAAGTTAAACATAAGCTATGCTGGAGGTCTAGAATTAGTTGAACTGAATCCCAAAGAACACATAGAGAACAAAGTCAACCAATAAGGAAACTCTAGGTAATATACTGAAAATATTGTGCAGAATAAACCAATTAAGGAAATTAAATGCCAAAATGTTAGCAAAAAATAATGAGTCATGCTAGGAAAATCTAAGATATGGTCCAGTCAATGCAAAAAAAAAAAAAGAAAACCTCAAAAAAGATACAGGAGTTAAACAACTAAATAAGGATCTTGGAACTGACATAAAAATCACATCAAAAATCAAATCAGGGCAGGGCAATAGTGGTTCAGTGGCAGAATTCTTGCCTGGCATGCCAGAGACCCGGGTTTGATTTCTGGTGCCTGCTCATGCAAAAAAATTAAAAAATAGATTTAAAAAATTTTTAAAAATCAAATCAATGAGTTGAGGGAAGATATGGAAAGAAATGAATAATATAAAAAAGACAATGGGTGAACATAAATAAGAACTCGAATATTTTAAAAAACAAATGGGAATGATAGGCACAATAAATGATAAAAACAATAGAGATTATTACAGCAGAATTCAAAAGACATGAAAAAGTACTAGTGAACAAGAAGACAGGACATCTGAAATCCTATACACAAAAGAACAGATAGGAAAAATAACAGGAAAATATGAGCAAGGTATCAGGGAATTAAATTACAGCCTTAAGCACATAAATGTATATATTATGGGTGTCCCAGAAGAAAAAAAGAAGGGAAAAGACACAGAAAGACAAGGGGAGGAAACAATCACTGAAAATATCCTATGTCTTGTATAAGACATAAAATATCAGATCCAAGAGGTGCAGCATGCCCCAAACAGAATAGATCCAAAGAGACCTACTCCAAGACACCTACTAATCAGATTGCCAGACATCAAAGGCAGAGAGAATTCTAAAGACAGCAAGAGAAAAGCAGTCAATCACACACAAGGGAAGCTCAAGAAGAAGCTGTGCAAATTTTTCAGCAGAAACCATGGAGGTAAGAAGTCAGTGGAATGATATTCTAAAAGAGAAAAACTACCAACAAATAATTCTATACCCAGCAAAATTGTCCTTCAAACACAAAGGGGAGATTAAAATATTTTTCAGACAAGCAGTCACTAGGAGTGTTTGCAACAAAGAAACTACAGTTAATACTAAAGGAAGCACTCCAGACACTAGGAAAAGACAAGAGAGAGAGAGAGGACTGGAGATGATTGTGGAAGACTATCAGTAAAGTTAAAAAGAGAAAAAAAAATATGACACATAAAACCCAAAAGACAAAATGTAGAAGTACTACCTTACAGTAATAACATCAAGTGTTAATGGATTAATCTCCCTAATCAAAAGACATAGAGTGGCAGAATGTATTAAAAAATAGGACACAACTATGTGCTGTCTATGAGACTCACTTTAGCCCCAAGAACAAGAACACATTGAAAGTGAAAGGTTGGAATAAGATATTTCATGTGAACAACAACCAGGAAAGAGTAGGGGTAGCCACATTCATATCCAACCAATTAGACTTTAAATATAAAACAATTAAAAGAGACAGAGAAGGAAACTGTGCATTAATAAAAGGAACAATTCATCAAGAATACATAACAATCATAAATATTTATGCATCAAGTTAGAGTGCTCAAAAATTCATGAGGCAAACACTGAAAACTCTGAAGAGAGATACAGATACATATAAAGTAATAGTTGGAGACTTCAATTCACCACTGTCATCAATGGATGGAACATTCAGACAGAGGACCAATAAGAAAACAGAGACTTTCAATGATATGATAAATGAACTAGATTTAACAGACATTTATAGAACAGAACCCATGAGACAACTGACATTTATATAACATTACCACATGCAATTTTTTTCAAGTGCTCATGAATTATTCTCAAGAGTGTACCATATGCTGGGTCACAAAGCAAATCTCAATATATTTTAAAAGTTTTAAATTATACAAAACACTTTCTTAGATCATAATGGAAGGAAGTTGGAAATCAATAACAGGCAGGGGAAAAGAAAATTCACAAATATATGGAGGCTAACACACTCTTAAACAACCAGTGGGTCAAAGAAGAAATTACAAGAGAAATAAGCAAATATCTTGAGGCACTAGAAAATAAAAACACAACATATTAAAATTCTGGGATGTAGAAAAGGTGGTGCTGAGAGGGAAATTTATTGGCCTGAATGACTATAGTAAAAAAAAGAACAAAAATTGAGGAATTAACTGTTCACCTGGAAAAACTAGAGGAATAAAAGCAAACTAACCCCACAGCAAGCAGAAGGAAAGAAATACTGAAGATTAGAGCAGAAATAAATGATACTGAGAATATGAAAACTATAGAGAAAATCAACAAAACCAGAAAGTGGTTCTTTGATAAAATCATTAAAATGGAGGGACTCTTAGCTAGAATGGCAAAATAATAACAGATGTTGCAAATAAATTCAAAAATGGGAGAGGGGACATAGCCACTGACCATGCAGAAATAAAGGAAGTAATGAGAGGATACTATGGGTAACTATATATTAATAAACTAGTCAACATAGATGAAATGTACATATTCCTACGAAGGCATGGACAACAAACATTGACTTTAGAAGAAAGAGACGACCTCAACTAATCAATCACAAGCAAGGAGATTGAATCAGTCATCATGAAGCTCCCCAAATATAAAAGCCCAGGACAGGATGGCTTCACATGTAAATTCTATGAAGCATTCAAAAAAGAATTATTACCAATCCTGTACAAACTCTTCAAAAAATTGAAGAGGAGGGAAACCTACCTAATTCATTTTATTAAGCCAACATCACCCTAATACCAAAGACAGACAAAGATATTAAAAGAAAAGAAAATTACAATTTCATTAATTAACATACATGCAAAAATCTTGAAAAAAAAACTTGCAAATTGAGAGCAACAGTGCATTAAAAGAGTATACACCATGGTCATGTGGGATTTATTCCAGTTAGGCAAGAAAATAAATTAATGTGATATATCATATCAATAAATTGAAGCAGAAAACCCACATGATAATCTTGAACAGTGCAGAAAAGGCATGTGACAAAATCCAACATCCTTTCTTTTTTAATATTTTTATTGATAAATCTTAACATACAGACATACATTCTTAATATACAAACATTCAATACACAGTGTACAATCAATGGCTCCCAATATCATCACATAGTTTTGTATTCATCACCACAGTCATTTTTCAGAACATTTGCATCACTCTAGAAAAACAAACTGAAAGAAAAAACTCATACATATCATGCCTCTTACCCCACTCTCACATTGGCCACTAGTATTTCCATTTACCCAATTTATTTTAACCTTTGTCTCCTTATTATTTGTTTATTTTTATCCATATTTTTCTTACTCATCTGCCCATACCCAAGACAAGAGAAGAATCAGACACAAGGTTTTCCCAATCATACAGTCACATTGCAAAAGCTATACCATTAGACAATTATCTTCAAGAAACAAAGCTACTGGAATAGCGGACAACAGTTTCAGATACTTCCCTCTAGCCACTCCAATACACCATTAGCTAAAAAGGGGTATGTATATAATGTCTAAGAATAACCTCCAGGATAACCTTTAGAATCTGTTTGAAATCTCTCAGCCACTGAGGCTATTTTTCTCATTTCTCTCTTCCCCCTTTTTGTCAAGAAAGTTTCCCCAATCCTTTGATGCTCATTTCAAGATTTCTGTCCTATGTTGCCAGGGTAATTTACACCCCTGGTAGTCATGATCCATGTACAGGGGACGAACAGTGTGTTCATTTGTCACATCAGGTTAGAGAGAAAAACCACATGTGAGCAACAACAGAGGTTCTCTGGGGGTGACTCTTAAGCCTAATTTTAAGTAGACTTAGCTTATTCTTTACAGGAATAAGTTTCATAGGGGAAAACCCCAAGATTGAGGTTCTACCTATTGATTTGGTTGTGTCCACTGCTTGCAAGAATATCAGATATTTTCCAAATGGTTAAGTGGAATATTTCCACCTTTCTTCCAAATGGCCAAAAGAAAACTTGCAAATACTCCTTTATTAACTGTCCAATTTACTCTGGGTTATATTCGGGTATTATGGTCAGGTTCACATGTCGACTTGGCCAGGTGGTGGTGCCTGGTTGTCTGACCAGGCAAGTACTGGCTTATCTGTTACTATGAGGATATTTCATCAACTTAAATCATGATCATGTTGGCTGCATACACAGTTGATTGAATTTGTAATCAATTAAGGGGGTGTCTTCTGCAATGAGTGATGCTTAATCTAATCGTTGGAAGGCTTTTAAGGAGAATTCTGAAGAGATAGTCACTCTTCCTGCTTCAGCCAACCAGTCTCTCCTGAGAGTTCTTTGAAGACCATCATCAGAGCTGTCAGCTTACAGCCTATCCTACAAGCTTTGGACTCTACATCTCCACAGTTATGTGAGACATTTTCATAAATTTTATAATTATGGATATCTCCTGCTGCTTCTTTTTCTCTAGAGGACCTCTGCTAGCACACTTGATGTCAAACTAGTCTGGATAAGCCTACAAAGTCGCATGCCCTATTCAAGATTTCATGAACTTATATGATGTTCAACTGAACTGCCCATACAGGTTAAATTAGGAAATGCACTACCCAAAGTACAAATTTTGCACCAAATAAGCATCTTTTCCTTTTGGTCTCACACAGAATAAACATCCTTTCTTGATGAAAACACTTCAAAAGACAGGAATAGAAGGCAACTTCCTCAATATGATAAAAGGAATATATGGAAAAACAACAGCTAACAACATAATCAATGGGAAAGATTGAAAACTTCCCCTCAAGATCAGGAATAAGAAAACAATGACCACTGTCACCATTGCCATTCAACATTGTACTGGAATGTCAATTAGACAAGAAAAACAATAAAAAGCATTGAAATTGGAAAGGAAGAAGTAAAACTCTCATTGTTTGCAGATGACAGGATTCTATCTCTCAAAAATCCTGAAAAGTATATAGCAAAGCTACTAGATCTAATAAGTCAGTACAGCAAAATGGCATGTATAAGATCAACACCCCAAAATAGGTAATGTTTTTGTACAGAAGTAATTAGAACCTGAGGAGGAAATCAAGAAAACAATTCCACTTACAACAATAACTAAAAGAATAAAATATTTAGGAATAAATTTAACTAAGGATGCCAAAGACCTACCCACAGAAAACCACAAGAAATTGCTAAAATAAATCATGGAGAACTTAAATAAATGGAAGGGCATACCATGTGCTTTCATTGGAAGACTAAATATTGTTAAGATGTCAATTCCACCCAAAGTAATTTATAGATTCAATGCAATACCAATTAAAATCCTAACTTACTTTGCAGAAGTAAAAAAATGAGTATCCAAAATTTATTTGGAAGGGCAGGATTCCCCTAATGGCTAAAAATATCTTAAGAAAGGGAAATAAAATGGTTGTGTGCCAGTTTGAAAGTATTACATGCCCCTTAAAAGATATATCTCAATACTGATCCAATATCCAGATTTACTTGGAAGGGCAGGATGCCCTCCATGACTAAAAACTCTTAAGAAAGAAAAATGAAATGGTTAGTGTGCTAGTTTGAAAATATTATGCACCCCTGAAAAACCATATATTAATCCTAATCCAATCTCATAGGAACAGCCACTTTTTAAATCGTTTATTTTTTTCGCATGGGCAGGCATCAGGAATTGAACCTGGATCTCTGGCATGGCAGGTGAGACGTCTGCCACTGAGCCACCATCACACCATCCCATTTTTTAAAACTTGTTTCAATAATGTTGGTTGGAAATGTATTACTGGATTATCTCCACAGAGATGTGAAGCACCCAATTGTTCTAGTGATCTTTTGATTAAAAAATGTGACTCCACACAGTCCAGGTGGGCCTTGATTAGTTTACTAGAGCATCTGAGGGGGTAACATTTTGGAGAAAACTCAGAAATGACAGAGCCAACAGAGAGGCAGCTGACACAGATGCCAACACTTGAAGAACTGAGACATGAACGTTTGGAGATGCTTTGAACCCAAAAGACATAACCAGGAGAGGTTAGCAAGCCAGAAACTGGAGAGAGTCAAGGGAAGCCAAGAGATGAAAGCCTACGTTAGAGAAGCAAAGTGAGGAATCCTCACAGGAACAGAGGGTGAAAGCAATGGAGCCTAGGAACAAGGGACCAGCACTAAGAATCAAGCCTGGATCTCTGGCAGAGCAGGCGAAAATTCTTCCACTGAGCTACCATCACACTGCCTCAGATTTGTGTTTAATATCTAGAATGTATAAAGAGATTATAAAACTAAACAACCAAAAGGACAAACAACCCACTTATAAAACGGGCAGAAGACATAGGCAGATATTTTTCATTAAATACAAGTGGTTAAAATACATATGATAAGATGCTTGACTTCACCAGCTATTAAGAAAATGCAAAGCAAAACCACAATGACATATCATGTCACACTAATTATAATGGCCATTATAAAGAAAATGACAAGTGCTGGGGTGGATATGGAGGATGAGGCACCCTTATTCATTGCTAGTGGAAATGTAGAATGGTGAAACCACTCTGAAATCAGTTTTGTGGTTCATCAGGAAACCCAATGTAGAATTTCCATATGATATAGCAATCCCATCACTAGGTATACATTCAGAGGAACTGAAGGCAAGGACACAAATGGACATTTGCAAACTGATGCTTAAGACAGCATCATTCATGATTTCCAATAGATGGAAGCAGCCCCCATATCCTCAACAGATGAGTGGCTAAACAAGCTGTGGTATACACATATGATGGAATAGTATGCAGCTATAAGACAGAATAAACTGGTGAGGTATGTAACAATGTGGGTGAACTTTGAGGACATTATGTTGAGTTAAATTAGCCAGAAACAAAAGAAAAAAATACTGCATGGTCTCACTAAAATGAGCTTATATGAATGAATGAACTTTTAGAATTAAAATTAAGAATGCAGGTTATCAAGAGATAGAAAGAAGGTAAAGATAGGTCATTGGGCGCTGAAGGATTACAGAATGTAATTCTGTAAAGATTGTAAACATTCAGAAATAAATAACACAATACTATCTGGGGAACTTCTGATATTCTTGCAAGCAAGGGGGCAAAGTAATTCAATAGACTGAGTCCTTGATCTTGAGGCCCATCCCTATGAAACTTGTTCCTGCAAAAGAGAATTTAAGCCTACCTATAATTATGCCTAAAAATTACCCCCAGAGAATCTATTTTGTTACTCAGATGCAGCTTCTCTTTAAGAAAACTCAGCAGGTGAAGTCACCACCCTCCCCCCTACATTGGACATGACTCCCAGGGCTGTAAATTTCCCAGGCAATGGGGGATATGAATCCCGGGATGAGCTTGGATCCAGCATCATGTGATTGAGAAAGCCTTATTGACAAAATGGGGAAGAAAGAAATGAGACAAAATAAAATTTCAGTGACTGAGAGATTTCAAACAATGTTGAGAGGTTATCCTGGAGGTTATTCTTACGCATTATTGAGATATGCCTTATTCCTTGAGATTTGTCTGGGTTCCATGAAACACTTACTGTATCACTTTCCAGTAAACAAGGGATGGATTAGGAAGGTGTGAAGTTAGATTTGCACATGAGAAATAATTGCTTTGTACTCCACCCCTGTAAAACTTGCTGTCCCTTACAATACCATCTGCCATTCTTCCACAATCACCTTTAATCAGCTTTGCAAAGGGACCTTGCATGAGAATTCCACAACAGCAATACAAAACACAGCAACTACATAAGATGACTATATGGATTGTGAACATATTTATGAGAGAAAGCCATCTGCATCTGCGGAGGGTATTTATCCACATCCATCAGTTAGACCAGTTGTGTACAGCAGCAAATGTCTTCTTCCTTTTTATAAAGTTGGTATAAATTCCACTTAGGAAACTAGAAATAAAAATTGAGATGTTTTAGAAGGATTAAAATAGGTAGGTCATGCCCATCTAATAGAATGCAAGCAATAACACCAGTTTGGCCCAGTATTACAGCCCCCACTGGTTTACTGTCCAGCTTATAATACCACAGTGTTACCCACATGGAGCTGTGTGCAACAGTAGCACATTTAGTGTTAAATTTATACCTATAGCACCTACATGCATAAAAATCAACATTCTGTTATGGAGACTGGCCCAGGATTAACAAGTTGGGCATGTAACAGCAGTGTGTGGAATACCCAGGGCCTCACTGTAAAGTTCTGCTCTAAAAAATTTCCCCAGAGTTTCCAAAACCCCAGTCACCATGGTGGAATTGTCCACTGCCAGGGCAAATGGACAAAGCATAACCCTATGGGCAGGTCTCCTGGCAGAAGAAGTAGGATGCTAGATCATAGCCCTTTTCCTGGTAATGGGGCACCAGAATTGGTGGCTCAGGCAACCACATCTTTATTAATAGCTGGTCCAGCAGTGAATAATTGATAAGTTGTGTGGAACATAGGTTGGCATTAATATTTTGGGTGACTTATAAGTTGTTTCCAGGTATTAGTAACTTCAATTGCTACTTTAAAATTCTATTTTCCCACTCCAACAGACTGGCAGCTGTTGGATAGCAGGATAGATGGAAGTTCCATTTGATATCATTATCGTCCATGCATTCAGGTACTTCATGGCCAATGAAGTGATTTCCTTGGTCACTGTCAATAGCGGCAGAAAGTCTATACATTATGCTTAATTTCTGTAGTCCCTGGATGGTGGTTGTGCCAATTTTGAAAGTGTTCTGTATCCCAGAAAAGCCATATCCTTTAATAGTGATTTAATATTGTAGGTTGGAAACTATTTTGATTAGATTATCTATGCTGAGATGTGACATGACCAATTCTGCTTGTGGCCCTTTTGGTAGACAGAGATGTGTGACTTCTCCAATTGAGGGTGGGAAATGATTAGTTTACCAGAGTCTTTTAAATGAAGAACCTTTTTGGAGAAATGACAGAACAGATGTAGATGCTTGGAGAACAGCTACTTCAGAACTGACATAGACATGGATCTTCATAGATTCTTGGAGTGCTGACAGAGAGAACAGATGCCTATACTTGGGCAGAGGCCATGTGCCTTCCCATGAGATGCTAAGCAAGTCAGAACTCAGAGTTGTGTAAGAGAGGAGCTAAGTAAAGTCCTACAGGTGCTTCTAGAGGAAACTACTGCCATCAGAAATGGAAACAATGAACCAGAATAAAGACTGGCAGACACCAGCCACATGCCCTCCCAGATGATAAATTGTTCCAGATGGCATCAACCTTTCTTGAGTGAAGGTAGTCTCTTGTTGGTGTGTTCATTTGAACATTTTCACAAACTTAGAACAGTAAACTTGTTAAATAATAAATTCCCTTTATAAATATTGTTCCATTTATGATATATTTCATTCTGGCAGCTTAACAAACTAATTCAGATTTTGGTACCAGGCAAAATTTGCTGCCCCTTTTTGCAAATTCCAGGCATTTTGGATTTTTTTTTAGTGGGTAACAGGAATATATTGTAATAATTATGAGGAGCTTGACAAAGAAGGCCAAGAATGCTTTAAAGAGACAGTTGATAGAATTCTGGACTCTAAGGGTGCTTCTGACAAGGCTTTAGACAGAAATGATGAACATGTCATTGCAAATTGGAAGGAAAGCATTCTTTGTGAGTGGAAGGTGGAATTTGGGAGTGAAGAACTTGGATATTTAGCAGAAGAAATTTCCAAGTTAATGTGGAAAATTTAGTCTGGTTGTTCCTTACAGCTTATATTAAAATGCAAAAAGAGAGATATATTGGAGAATTTCAGTTAAGAACAGAGACCACCAGGAGATAGTAGTAGAGTATTGGGTCTGAAGGGATACAGATTGTGCAACAAGGCTGATGGTAAAAATTCAGAAATGAATGGCACAATACTACCTAACTGTAATACAATAATTTTAGTAGGCTGAATGAAGCTGAATGTGAGAATGATAGAGGGAGGAGGGCTGGGGGAACAAATGAAATCAGAAGGAAAGATAGATGATAAAGACTGAGATGGTATGATCTAATAATGCCTAGGGTGTATAATGATATTGACTAAATGTACAAATTTAAAAATGTTTTTGCATGAGGAAGAACTAAGGAATGTCAATATTGCAGGGTGTTGAATATAGATGGCAATTCATATTTTAAAACTTTAACTTATGTGTGAGAATAAAGCAAAAATATGTTTATTTGGTACAAAATTTATATTTTGATTAGTGCATTTCCTAATATAACTTTTGTGGACAGTTTAATTGAACACCAAAACTACATGGAACCTTGAGTAGAGCATGAGATTTTATAAGTTTGTCCAGAGTGACAGCCCAATAAATCCCAGAGTTTTTGGAACAGTGAATAAAAAAGTATTTGCAAGGTTCCCTTGGGGGAATGGTGAAAAAGGGGGAAAATTCAACTTCCCCATGTGAAGAATTCCTGATATTCTCACAATCAGTGGGGATAACCAAAGCAATAGGCTGAGCCCTAAATCATGGGGTTTGTTCATATGAAACTTAGCCCTGCAAAGGATAGACTAAGCCTACTTAAAATTAGGCCTATTCGGTCACCCCCAGAGAACCTCTTTTGTTGCTCAGATGTGGCCTCTCTCTCTCAGCCAACATGACAAACAAACTCACTGCCCTCCCCCTCTCTATGTAGGACATGATGCCCAGGGGTGTTAACCTTCCTGGCAACGTGGTACAGAAATCCTAGAATGAGCTGGGACTCAGCATCAAGGGATTGAGAAAACCTTCTTGATTGAAAGGGGGAAGAGAGAAATGAGACAAAATAAAGTTTCAATGGCTAAAAGATTTCAGAGTCAAGAAGTTATCTTGGAGTTTATTCTTAGGCATTATATAGATATCACCTTTTTAGTTAAGATATAATGGAGAGGCTGGAGGGATGTGCCTGAAAATATAGAGCTGTGATCCTGTACCCATGTTTCTTGAAGATGATTATATAATTATATAGCTTTTGCAATGTGACTGTGTGATTGTGAAAACTTTGCATCTGATGCTCCTTTTATCTACCTTATGGACAGATGAGTAAAACATATGGATTAAAAATAAATAAATAATAGGGGGAACAAATGTCAAAATAAATTTAGAAGATAGAAATGCTAGTTATCTATGAAAGGGAGCGGTAAGGGGTATGGTATGTATGATTTTTTCTTTTTAATTTTTATTTCCTTTTCTGAATTGATGCAAATGTTCTAGGAAGTGATCATGATGATGAATATACACCTATGTGATGATATTGTGAGTTATTGATTATATACCACAAAAGGAATGATCATATGGTAAGAATGTTCATGTTTGTATGTTGTTATGTTTTAAAAATTAAAAAACTAAAAGTGAAAATAAAAAAGAAGAATGCACCCCAATGCACCCCAGTATTGCACCTCATCTCAGCACTTTGAGAAAAAGTGCAGCCAATGCATAGAACCTTGGAAATAGTGGGATAGCTCTTTTCTAAAGCCCTGAGGTTAAATAACTCTCAGACTTTGAATTCCAATGGATTTTGTCCTGCAGGTTTTTGGAGCTGTTTGCTTCTGGTGACTCCAGCTTACCTTTTAATTTCTCCCTGTGACAATGGAAACATGTTCCTACCTCTGACCGTCCTTTGTATATTGGCAGCAAATAACTTGATCTGAATTTCACAGGCACAGGACAAAAGGAGAATTTTTTGCCTTATTACAGCCCATGCCTTTTATTTTCTGACTTTGTATTGCATTTTCATTGTTACTTAAATTGCTTAAGGTTTTGTGATACTGTGATGGAATTAATATGTTTTAATAACAAGTCGTTTGTGGTCTAGAGAGTGGAATTCACTGGTTTGAAAGTATTGTGTACCCCAGAAACCGTGTCCTTTCATGTTGATTCAATTTTGTAGGGTGGAAACCTTTTTGATTAGATTATCACTATGGAGACATAAAGCTCCTATTTGCATGTGTGCCATTTTGATGAGGTTATCTCCAAGAAAATGTGATGTGCCTAACTGTGATTGTGGTCTCTTGATTAGATGAAGATGTGAGTCCACCCATTCAGGGTGGGGGTGATTTGTTTACTGGAATTCTTTAAAAGAGGAACCATTTTGTTTAAATGACAGAGCAAAGGTGGGAGTTTGAACAGATGCTTCAGAGCTGACAGTCACACAGATGTTTGCAGGTGCTTGGAGTTCCAACAGAGATGACAGATGCCTACACATGGGCAAAGCCTGGTAGGCATTGCCACATGCCCTCTATTGAGATGCTAAGCAAGCCAAAACTGAGAGTTGTGTCCTGGAGGAGCTAAGTGAAGCCCTAAAGACATAGAGAAGAAACTACTGGCATCAAAAGTGGAGGCAATGAACCAGGGACACCAGCCTCATGCCTTCCCAGATGATAGAGCTGTTCTGGATGACATCAAATTTTTTGAGTGAAGGTAATCTCTTGTTGATGTCTTAATTTGGACATTTTCACAACCTTAAAACTGTAAACTTGAAATTTTAATAAATTCCCTTTATAAAACCTGTTCAATTTCTGGCATATTTCATTCCAGCAGCTTAACAAAACTAATACAGTGACTTTGTGAGTTCCTCTTTTTGCTAGAAAAGCCTGTAGAAAGCCTGTGACTTTATGCACACCAATGCAAGAATATTTTTTTCTTTTTGAGACTAACAATGGTCTCAATTTCCATGGCTTGTTTGCTCCTGGCAGTTGTCCTTGTTGATGTGGCGCTGAGTTCACTGTGGCATGGAAGGCACTGGTCGCAAGCCATTAGGATATCTGAAAATTTTAATTGGAGTCCCATCTTCTCTGAGATGTCCCACAGGGCCTTTTGTTCTTTGTGACCCACCTTACAGTTAAACCATAAAGTTATTTGTTCCACTGTCACGTCTTCCAAGTGTTCAAAATGAGCTAGCTGATATGCCTGCTGATTTTCTTGGTGAATTCTAACGGTATGTGAAGCTGCATTTTGTTTCCACATTTCCTGTCTCCATAAGAATTTATTTAAAACTGTCCAATTTTGATTCTCCCATTAGAGTAGCTGCATAGTTAAACCCTTGTATATAGCTCAGCTCTCAGTACAGACTGTTTGTTGGACTGGCTTAATGCATCAGGACTAGTCAAGTGGCTCATAGTTCAGCCCATAGACTGTTTTGCCCCATACCCTCTTTCATCTGGATGGTGTCAGTATTCAGTTGCACTGCAACAACACCCAGGTTTTGGATTGCCCTCAGCTGACCTGTTGAAGTACCAGGCACCATCCAGAATAAGTCACATTCCTTCCTTTATATGTTTAGACAAGATTAAGTGACTGTCTATCATTTTATCAATGGAGTTTCTCTGGAGGGGGGCATCATATGTAGCACAGAGTTGCTGCTATAGGGAGCTTTGTTTGTCTTCCACTCTCTTCCACAGTTGAGACCAAAATCCTAAATGGATCCATATATTTCCTTGTCTCTAGTAAAGGCCACATCCATACACTTCTTGATCCACTTCACATGGCTGTGTCTGTACTTAACTCCTAAGTCTTATATTTTCTTTACTGCTGTGGAAATCTGCTAAAATTCTTCCTTCTCTGGGATTCCTCAATCTCAGGTAGCCCTCTTCTTTATTAACCTATATAAAAGCCTCAATATTTGGGATAAATGGATTATAAAATGCCACCCAAATACTAGCAATCCTTCAAAACTATGCAGTTGTTTTGGTGATTGGAATGGGGTAAATGCTGAACCTTATAAAAAACTGCTTTAGGGACAATGTGAGTCTTACCAGGACAGATAAAACCCAGTCAAACCCTGGTCTGACTGTTTATGTACCCAAAAATGCCTATAGCCTTTTAATCCAATCTTGTGGGGGCAAACTGACTATTGGGTGAGTCCTTTTGATTAAGTTGCTTCCATGTAGATGTGACCCAGCCCATACAAGGTGTGCCTTATTTTGTTTGCTGTAGTCCCTCAAGGGAGAGATATTTTGGAGACATGTCTGAGCCAAGAGAGAAGCTAAGACAGAAACACCCTGGGTAAAAGAAACAAGGACCCACAGAAATCGCCATGTGCCTTGTCATGTGACATAGCAACCCCTGGTACAAGCAGCCTTTCCTCTGAGTATGTATCCTTTTGTTGATGGCTTAATTTGGACATTTCTACCTTCTTAGAATTATAACTTTTTTTTTAAATTTGCATATGGACAGGATGCACCAGGGATCAAACTCCAGACCTCCAGCACGGTAGGTCGGAGTTCTGCCTGCTGAGCCACAGCAGCCGCCCAAATTATAACTTTTAAGTTAATAAATCCCCATTGTCAAAACCAACCTATTTCTGGTATATTCCTTTCCAGCAGCCTTAGAAAAGCAAAACACTATCAATCCTCTCTTTTTTGAGGTGGGCCATCAGATCAGATACATTCAATTCCTGTAGCTGGAATGAGCTAGAGGTTAACATAACATTATCACTGTAATGAAACATAGTGACCCCTTCTCAACAAACCCATTTAGACAAGTCTGCAGTTACCATTCTGTGACAAATTGTGGGACTGTGGAGCTCTACTTGTATGAGAGCTCTTAAAGTTCATTGACCCCCATTTCCTGTGAAAGCAAATTGGTCTCCACTTTTGGCAGGTTATGGGTGTGCTAAAATATTCATCATCCAGTTCCAGAAGAAAGGAATAGGTAGCCAGAGCCTCTCCTATTTGTCCCATCAGTTGGGTGATATGCAGCATAGCAGCACAAGTTTTCTTAATTACTGACAATCCACCCTCATCCTCCATAAACCATACAGTTTTTTTACAGGTTAAAGTGGGATATTAAAGGAGTATTTGGCTGGCCAGATAATGGAAGGATTTCCTTGTTGATTTCACCTATTTTTTATGTCCCCTGTTAGCCTCCATTCCTTTATGACTATTACATGGTGGGGGACTGGGAGTTTAATGGCCTTTCACTTAGCCCAACCTCATATAAGTGATTAAATTTGCAGCACCTTTTGGTTAATTCCACCTGCTAATGCTGACAAAATTAATCCAGATCATATATCAAGGCCCAAAATGTATTTAGGTATAGCGGCTGCATATAAGGCACAGCTTTTGGAAAATAATCAGGTAATTTTCATTATAAGAGAGAACTTTATTTTCATTGCCCCAAACCTGAACCCATCAATAGCTGGCAAGTATGCTGGTAAAGAATTTAGATTACCATAAATCAGGGAACATTCTTCTCCAGTATCCACTAGAGCTAAATTCTTCTGTTTATTGTGGGAAGACCAACGGATAGTGAATTCAACATGAAGCCTCAGGTCACCTAAAATGTACAAGAATGCTACATTT
>PVIY010016369.1:37214-51962 GCA_004026745.1 Myrmecophaga tridactyla
ACAAGGATATCATTTTTGTGGGTCTCACTGCTGCCTGGAGATGAGGGCTCCTAATTGCTGTTGGTACAAATATGGGCCTTTCAGCGAAGCCACATGGAAGGCTGAGGTTTCTATCTGTGCATTCTGTTTTTGTTTGTTTGTTTTGCTTCTAACTTGGCAGCCATTCTATATTTTTGGCACACACTACTGACACATCCTTTTCTAAACCCACCTTTTCTTCTAATTGGTGGACCTGTGACTCCATTGTGAATTGTTGGTGGATCACTGCTCATCTTATACTCAATAATTATAAATTTACCACTGTATTAGTTTTTTTTTTAATTTTCATATGGGCTGGAGGCACCAGGGATCGAACTCCAGACCTCCAGCACGGCAAGTCAGAGCCCTGCCTGCTGAGCCACGGCAGCCGCCCTGTATTAGCTTTTGAACACTCTTTTTTGGTCCCCCCCAAGAGCTTCTAAGACCTTTGTCAGTCTTTCTGGCATTTTGTGCTCATCCCAAGTGCCTAAAACCCACACTACAGTTCCCACATGGAAGATGTAACCTACCCAAGGATTAACACCATGGAGTCTCCTCTTTCTGGCTCATGCATAGTCTTTTTGGCTTCTGTGGTCCCTGGGCTGGCTTGCCACTAATGCCCTTGCAGAAATATAGCATCAAGACCCAGTTGTTACTACTCCTGTTCAGGAGCCCAAAGAACATCTAGGGAAGATGAGATGAATCATACAGATGTTTATTTAAGGAACTTTACATGTTTAAGGAAGCTTATCTACAAGAGATGTGGTCCACTGCAGCAGCTGGAAAACAAGCAGCACTCTGAAGTATGCAACAGGGTATATGGAGTTTATATAGGAAGGGAATAAAGAAGGCACAGAGTCAAACTCTGCAACACATGACTTATTTATCA
Organism: Myrmecophaga tridactyla; assembly: GCA_004026745.1. Lineage (NCBI taxonomy): Eukaryota > Metazoa > Chordata > Mammalia > Pilosa > Myrmecophagidae > Myrmecophaga > Myrmecophaga tridactyla. The sequence goes on from PVIY010016369.1 coordinate 38,122, forward strand.
TACTCAGAAATGTGTATGAGACCTTTTGATGAATGTTTGCAGGGACTTTGGATGAACCAAGTCCATCCATGATGGTCACAGGCAAAGCTTTGACCAGTCCTCTGTCTTGCAAACAAAGTGCTTTCTGATTAAGTAAATACTTCCTCAGTGATGATTTGAAGCTATATGCTCCCCATACAGAGAAAAAAATTAACCATTGGGTATAGACCTGTTTTGGGTGGACCTTTTGATTAGTTTATTTCAGATGAGTCATGCCCCAGAACTTCTCTAACAGAAGTCCTTTATAAGAGGATAAAAGGCTGAGAGAAAACACAGAAAAAAGCACCTGAAAACTTGAGAGAAGTAGCCACTGAAGCCAAGAGCTGTAGGCAAGGATATCTGGAAGAGAAGGGAGAGACCAGCAGATGTCGCCATGTTCCTGGTCATGAGCCAAAGGAACTAGAAACATGACTTTGGATAGAAAACAATGCCTATTGATACCTTGACTTGGATGTTTTCACATTCTATGAACCATAAGCTTGTAACTTAATGAATCCCCACTGCAAAAGTCAACCCAATTCTGGTATATTGTATTTCATAAGCTTTAGCAAACTAAAACACCCTCCTTCCTTGAGGCTCAGTCAGGGACTTTAGAACACTTTCTGTCCTGTTACCAAGAAATAAGTGGGGGGGGGGCAGGCAGAGATGAAGCAAGGTTTGCACATGAGAAAATATTTGCTTTACAGATACACCTTAAATGAAAGCAGTATAGTCAAGATGTACTATTTAGAAAAGGGTTTACACTCATAGGAATGCAAATTAAGATGAAATATATATCTAAATTTGGGTACATAATTCAATCTACTGAAGATGAAATCATCCAACTTTGAGTTTGTCACTAGGTGTGGCTTGATGTATAAACACACTGAACATGGTGGTGAGAATAAAGTAGGTTTTATTTAAGGAAATGAGGACAGGAGACTTGATTAGTGTCAAAGCTGACCACTTAATGATTTTTCTTATGGCTTTTATACAAGATAGAGACAAAGAAAGTTAATTATCTTGTGTAACACTTAACAATTAACAGGGGTCTGGAGAACTTCATTATTTTCTTATCTCAGTAATTGACCATAACTTTAGGATTACATTCTTTAAGACACATGGTACATGATGCCTCATCATCTAGGAAAGTAAGTATAAGAAAAGAAAACATAAACACTAGTGATTAATGTATTGCTTGACTAGTGACTGTACATGACTGGGCATTCATCCCACATTTTGCTACTCAATGAGACTATGATTTTAAATGCAAAGCTTGCTTACTTAAGCAAGAGTTACATTTAAAATTCTAACATTATGCTACCTCATTCTGCCCTTTGGAACAAAAGCATATATGATCTTCCCACATGCAAAATACATTCATGTATGCCACCATCCCCAAATCTATAAGTCACTTCAGTAACAATTCTACCTCCAAAGTCTCATGAAAATCAGGATTGAGTATCTCCTAGGGCAAAATTTCACTCTAATCTGTGGATCTGTGAAACCTAGCAAACAATTTATGTTGCCATCAAAAAACACAGTCTTCAATATTTAGCCCACCTAATTCTGCATTAAACAGAGAAGAAATTTCCTTCTCTCAGAGAAAAAGTCAATTTTAATATAGGTGCACATTATGGAACTGGAAGAAAAATTTTCCCAGACCAATTTGAAGTGAAAACAGTGGTTTTGATTTTATAATCCAAATAGACAAAAATGGGTAGGGTTCAGAAGAAAGCAGGGAAAAAAACATGGTTTTCCAAAATTCACATGGTTCATTAAAATTGAATCTTCATTTTGTTTGGTCAGTGTATGCTGTTATTTTATAATTCCCCTCATCTTGTTGACCATTTGGACTTTGAACTTATCCTTCAAGGTGAGGAAAGGGTTGATTTATTAGCCCATATGTGTTCATGGCATCATCCCATCCTGCTTTGGGAAGTCATCTTATACCTGCAAGAGAGCTGGAAAGTCTTGTTAATCCAAATAGGGACAGAGAGTAAAGTTTGATATTTGATCAACAACAAGGTAATCTCACAAGAGCTTTTTTGGCTTAAAATGAATCAAAGCTATTGAGTGAGTTCTTAAACACCTTGTAATTACTAAAGACTATACTAAAGTATTTATTAAGCATTTTCCCAACTATTCAACAATCAAATTTCCAGTTACATTACACCTTATTCTTAGGAAGTAGCATCTTGTGAATATTTCTCATGAAAGAAATGTAGGCAAAGGTCTTATCTTCTTCAATTACTTCCTGCTGATTAAATGTGAAGAAAATTGTATATTAATCTGGAAGATGCTCTGGCCATAAACCCTCAGATACAATATAGGCAACAGGAAGACAAACATATGGAAAAGAAAAACAGATCTGTGCTAATAAGGGTTATTCTCCATCTCATAGGTAAATTCAACATCCACTCAGAAAATGAGACCAGTTTACTATAACATTTAATGTGGTCACTATAACCATGCATGAGATCTAATATAGAAGAGATATTGTCATCTTCATCTAGTATATATTATGTATAGCACTTAATGCCAATGAGAGCACAGGTTCCTCCTTGAACTGCAGTCAGTAGTTCTAAAGTGATTCTACTTTGCAGAATGACTTTTCTTTTCTGAGTTGGTACTTTATCAGAATGAGCAGTTCCTTGCTGTTTTGCATAAACTGAGCTGTGACATCAGTTAGATGTGCCAGTTTGAATCTGTAAGGTATCTCAGAAAAACCACGTACTTTAATCCTCATTCAATATAGCTGGGTGAGATCTTTTTATTGTTTCTATGGAGATGTGACCCACCCAATTGTGGATGATGAATTTGATTAGATTGTTTCCATAGAGATGTGTCTCCACTCATTCAAGGTGGGGTTGCATATTGAAACCCTTTAAGAGGAAACCATTTTGAAAAATCTCAGAACCAACAGAGCACAAACAGCCAGAGACCTTTGTCCCAGCTGAGAGAGAAACCCCAAATTTCATCAGCCCTTTCTTTAGAGCTAAGGTATCTTTCTCTAGGTGCCTTAATTTGGACATTTCCACAGCCTTAGAATTGTAAATATGCAACTCAATAAATCCCCTTCTTAAAAGCCATTCTATTTCTGGCATATTGGATTCCAGCAGCTTTAACAAGCTAAAATGATAGGGCAGTAACTTGAGAGAGGAAGTCTAATGCACCCTCTCCCGGGAAGGAAGATTGCTAAAGGCCCTTTCCACCATTATGAGGCTCTCTTGGTCCTGTTTGAATATAAGACTTTCTTTTCTTTTTTTTTTTTACATGGGCAGGCACCAGGAACCGAACTTGGGTCCTCTGGCATGGCAGGCAAGCATTCTTGCCTGATGAGCCACCGTGGCCCTGAATATAAGACTTTCTTAAGCAAATTTAAATGGGTTTCTAAGGCTTCTACATTTCTTCATGTTTTGAGTAAACGTTTGACAGTTTGTTAAAAGTTTTCTGCAGGCAAAAAAGGGGTACCTATTAGTGCATCTCTCTATCCTGTTATAAGGCAAATACAGCCAGAAATTAAACGTGCATAATCACCTAACACCACATGGAGTCAAATAGGCTGGTAATTCCTTTCCTTCAGAGGCAAACTCTGAGATTAGATTCCATGGCTTTAATGGTTTTACACTGGCCATTCATATTTCCATGGAGAGACAATTTTGTCACACACAGAATGGGGTATATCTCCTACAAGGCCAGGTTAGGTGCTTCATTGTTCTGCACAAATGGGTCATCTCCACATAGAACCCCATTTTTTACTATTAGCCTTCCTTTCACACCCCAAGTTGAGATATACTAGGGGGAGGGGAGTGATAAGAAATAGTCTATTAATTTAGACTGAAGGTACTATTCCCAGGCTACCATGAAGTTAACCTTAGGACTTTCCCAAGGGCTTATGTTAGGGCCCAGGTTGAGTTTTGGAAGGTTCCACTGTCTAAGAAAGGGTGGGATCATAGGATAAATTAGGGCTGAACAACCAGAACAACATTGTGATGAGAAAGGTAAGATGACACAGGGCAGATTTGTGCTTCCAGCAGTAGGCAAATAGGTACAAACCCAGCAATTATTCCTCTGATGGACAGCTGCTACAGTTGCACTCTATTATAGGAAGGTATTAAATTGCACAAAATAGGGTTGGAGAAAAAGGCCAAAGGTGTACAACTTAATATTATACTGTTTTAGGCAGATTTCAGAAGTGTAATTTTAAATCAGTAGTGGGTTTACATAAGTAAAAAGCATCTTCTTTCACTTTCTGTTCTGAGGCAAGCTTCACTTAGTAATGGTAAATCCAAGGCTTAATGCCTTTTGCAACTTCAAAGAAAGGTGTGAGGTTAGAAACACAATTTAAGGTCCTTCCTACTTAAGAGTAAGCTGATCTTTTGGGTGATTAGACTTTCATTTTTTTCAATAACATTCAGTCTCCTAGCTTCTAAGGGTGTAGGTCTATATCAGTAACCTCAGAAATCATATTTATAGTACTTTCCAGGAATAGGATTGCATCTCTCTGTGATTTATCATACAAGATCTTCACAGATGTATTCCCAGCTGCATTCTTGAAGAAGAGCCTCCCATAAATAATTTCAAAAAGAATCAAATGTTGTCTGCTTCTAAGGGCAACATGTATTCTGAGAAGGACAATATGCAATACATGTCCCAGGTGAGATTAGTTTCTTGACATATCTTAGCAATAGTCCTTTTTAAAGTATGAATTATTTTTTCAGCCATCCTAGTTGTATTTTCCAAAATACATGTAATTTCCAATTTACCCCAAATGCCTGTGAAACTTCTTGTTATTTTTTAAACAAAGTTGCTGCCACTATCACTTTGAGCATGAATGCACACCAAAACTAGATATTTATTTTTTTAACAATACTTTTGTGATTTCAATTGTTTTTGCAGTACAAGTGGGCAAGGATTCTTCCCAGCCCTAGAATGTGTCAACCAACACTAGGAGATAACATAAATTTCTAGCTGCTTGGGGCATCACCATAAATTCTATGTGCCCTTCTTCTCTAGGTGAGAAACTATGAGCCTGCACCCTTACAATCAAAGGGGTTTTGCTAATTTTGAGGTTATTTTTATGACAAAGAATGCATTTGTTCAACACTTTATGGAATGTTGCTTGGATTTTGTTCTTGCTCTTGGGTCAGAAGGCACATTTTTGTCCTGTAAAGTGCCCTCTGATCTATGTTACAAGGGTTTCTAATCCATAGTGTGTCCCATGTTGCAAATATGACAGCACTGGTTCTGCTAGAATTACTGGTCACAAAAGTTGGCCTAACTTTGGTTTCAACCAGCCTTTCTCTGTCTTAACATTAAATTCCCATTCTATAACTCTAAGCCTTTTGCTTCATAAAGTGAGTTGAATGATGAGAGCTCTACAGTCCAGATAAGAGTTAATTCCTTGGTGCTTTTTGGCTCAAATAGTATCCTAGCAGCTGCCTTTGCTGCCAAATATGCTTATTATTTCCTTTTTCTAGATGGATGTTTAACTTCTAATGTCCCAAACAAGACATATAAACTTCTGATGGTAGCAGTACAGCTTCCAATAAAGCTAATGTGGTGTCTGAGTGCTTAATTTTTTTATTATCAGTGGTTAAAAGTCAACTTTCTTTCCAGGTTGTGATATGAGCATGAAATACAGAAAAGTCATACTGAAAGTATTTATAAATATTTATTTTCTTATCTCATCTTATGATCAAGGCTCATTTCAGTGCAATGAGTTCAGCTTTCTGGACTAATGTACTGGGTGACAAAAGGTTGGCTTCTAGCACTTCCATAAGGGTTACTATGGCAAATCCTGATCATTGATGTCCCTTGCCAGAAAACTTCTCCATCTGATAACTTTTGGAAGTCAAGATCCTTTAGAGGGTTGTCCCCCAAATCTTGTCAACTAGAGAAAACTTCCTTAGTCATCAAAATGCAGTCATGCACTGTAGGTCCTTCTGATTCAGGTAAAAATGTAGCTGAATTTAAAACAATAGAACTCAAAAAGCACAGGGTTATCTAATAATATGGCATGATTTTTTCCTATCATGTTGGCAGTTAGCCAGTAACCTTTCTGCTCAAGCAGAGAAATCTCACTGTGTGGAGTGTATACTATAACCTCCTGAACCAAGGTAAATATTGTAGCTTCCTATAAATGTCACAAGGGGAAGAAACAGCCCTAGGGAATGTCACAACCCCCATTCCAACAAGTCTAGTTCCTTTGAAAAATATGCTACAAGTCATCAACATTCCCCAAAGTTTCATGTGAGAATACCAAGGCTTTACATCAATCAGTCCCAAGGCTGGAGTGCTGCTTAGCTTTTATTTAATTTGAGGAAAGACCTGATTACATTCTACAGTCCATTCCAGGGCTTCTGCATCTGAGCCCTGCACAGTAGCATGCAAAGATTTGGCAATGAGCCCAAAATTGGGGATTCCGGTGTGGCAGAAATCAGTCATTCCTAGAAATCCTTTATGTATTAGGGACTGAAATATTCATCAGGTCTCAGCACCTATCAGGCAAGAGGACCCTCTGATCTTGGGAGAGAAAAATATCATAAATAATTTACACAGGGCTTAGTGATTTGAGCTTTTTTCTGAGACACTCTATGTACTCTAACATTTAGAAAAAGTTCAGTCTTAATGGTATTTGCATCTGAATATTCTGCAGTCTAACCAGCTATTAAAATATCATCTGCGTGTTGCAAAAGGACACCTTGATGCCATTGCAAATCACAAAAGTCTTTTGCTAAGAATTATCCAAAGAATATAGGAGAATTCTTAAATCTCTGTGGTAAAACAGTCCACATAGTGGCTCTTTAACTTTAGTGCCTGGGTTTTCCCATTCAAAGGCAAATATTTCCTGGGATTCAAAAGCTTCAGGTATTCAAAAGAAAGCATCATTTAAGTCTAGTAAAGAGAACCATTTGAAGTTCCCAGTCAGAATTGTCAATAGAGTGTCAACGTTAGGAATAACTTGAAATATGTCTTTCAAAACTTTGTTTATGGCCCTTAAATCTTCGACAAACCTATATTCTCCATTGGTGCCAGGTTACAAGTCTGGAAGAATAAGCATGTTTTATGAAGACTAACAAGGCTAAATGAGATCACTTTATTTTAAAGTTTCTATTACTGGTTTAATGTTTTTCCTCACTTGTAATGACAAAGACTATTGATGTATCTTGGGTTGAATTTTTCCTGCCTTGAGCACAGTTTTTAATGGGCGGGCTAATCACAGCTCTTCCTGGAGTGGCAGATGACCATACCTCAGAGGTGGCTTGTTCTAGTATGTGAGCTAGTAACAATTCTTTTTTTCATATTCTTCATCTTGCAATAAGGCACCTTGCAGATGCAGTCCTTTGTCTGGAGACATCAGATTTTTATTTCTCCTTTTGAAAACACAACTTGAACATTTAACTTCATTAGCACATCCCCAATCAGCAAGGATAAAGGACATTCAGGCACAGAGAAATTGACACTGCAAATACTCTCTCCCAATTTTACAAAATAAAGTCTGTAGAGGCACCTTAGGTGTATTTTGACTATTTATCCCAACCATCATAATTTTCTCATTTGTCAGAATGGATAATTGCTGTTTTACCAAGAGTAAGTTGCACTTGTATCAATGAGAATGTCAACTAATTTGCTCTCTATCCTTATCTTTACCTGAGGTTCTTGGAGGGAAATAGGTATAGCAAAAGAAGGTGTTGCCAATGCCCTTGGGCATTCCTAATCAAACTCTTCTATTTTGGATCCATAGGCCATTAAAGCCATTTCATAATTTTCTTTTTCCTTACTTGCCAGTTTGGGACAGTTTTTCTTCCCATGCCCTTCCTGCCTGTAGTAAGCACACTGATCTTTATAGTAGGTATTTCTTTCACCTTTTCTCTGCTATGCCCTCTCTGTTCTCAATTACCACTTAGAACAACTGCTAGAAGGAAATTCTGTTCCTTCATCTGCTGTTTTTGCTGAGCTTGTTTCAGGTTGTTACATTCCTTGAAAACAACATCCATGAGCATTACCAGAGTCACTTCATATCTGCCTCTAGTTTTTGTAATGTAGTCAAATGTCTGGAGCACTCTTACTAATAGAAGTCAAATAAAGTAATCTAGTGTTCTCTGGACTTTCCAAATTTATAACAGGATACCTATGGCATGCTTCGAAGATTCTTTCTAAGAAAACAGAAGATTCTCATTAGTTTTGTCTTTTTTATTTTGTTCAGATATTTTTGTTTTAGAGCCCCGTTCTTAACACCAGCACAAATATAGTTCTTATAGTGCTCTAAACAGTTCCATTCCCCAGAGGCATTAGAATTCAGTGTATACACTCATGTCAGTGTATACAGAGATCTGGGGAGCCACAGAAACATCTCTTAAGCATTCTGCTTTCTGTTTCACTTTATCCAATGCCATTTCTATGTCCTACAAGATAGTAACATGTTCTTCAATGGCTGAATATTGGCCTAATTTGTTGTGCATGTGGCAAAAATGGACACAGTCTTTTCATTTGGTCTGAATCAGCCCTGTATCTGGACATGTTATTTCTCCAGTTTAAAAAGCCATTTATTGAAAACAGTATGTGGTCAAACATAGTTCCTTGACCATATCCTTCCTCATAAGCATTTAGAGGGACCTGGCACTTTGGAAATTGTGATGCCTCAGAAGGAGTCACACCCTATACACACTCTGGAACCTATGATATGAGAGAGTGCAGTCATTTCTCCAACAGGATCATACTGGGGCACTGGAACAGCACGAGGGAGCTCAGTCAAGCTTACAGTGGGTAGAGGGGGTGGAGACAGCATTGCTGCCCGACCTGAATCAAAAGGTGCCCCTGCCTTCACAGATATCACAGACAATGAGTATGACACTGTGTCTCTTCCAACAGATAGGAGAGATGGAAAGAATGGGGAGGAAAGAAAGTCATCCAATAAGTCTTATTCACAAGTGAGGATTTCATGTAAGACTTTTGGCATCTATCACTTTCCCACTTGGACCTCACCTAGGGGCTTTCAAAATATCTCATGATATTTTAAGACCTCCTCTATAGTTTCTTTTTCTATTGCTACCACCTCTTTCCATATGGCTCTCTCTAAATTCTGAAGTTATGGTAAATTAAATCTTTTTACAATGTCTTTATCTTTACACAATCCCATAAAGCATTGACTACATGACTGTCTCTAATCTCTTATTTTCATAAAATACATCTCTAATTGGATAATCACCTGGAGATCAGGAGTCCCATTCTCTGGCTATTCTGCTTCTTTACCGACTTTTATTGTGGAACTGGAAGAAAAAATTTTCAAGACCAGTTTGAAGAAAGAAAGGTGATTTTGGCTTTAATAGTACAAACAGATGAAGACATGGCTAGACGTCATAAGAAAGCAGGAAAAGAAAAAAAATAAGTAAAAGTCACATGATTCATTAAAATTGATTCATTTTGTTTGATCAGCATATCCTGTTATTTTCACTTTTCACTTTTTTTTTTGCATGGGCAGGCACCAGGAAATGAACCCAGAATTATGCCACTGAACCACCCTCACACCACCCCATATCCTGCTATTTTATAATTACTCTTCTCTCATTGACCACTTGGACTTTGATCTTGTCCTTTGAGAAGAGGAAGATATTGATTTATTAGCCTAAATAAATGGTGTTCCTGGCATCATTTCTTCCTGTCTTGGGAAGTTATTGTTTATCTGCAAGGAGAGTGGAAAGTCTCATTAATCTAGCTAGGAACAGAAAGTAAGCTTTTGATATTTGATCAGCAGAAAACTTCTTACAACAAGGACCATTTGGGCTTAAAATGAGTCAAAGGTTTTGACTGAATTATTAAACATCTAATTACTAAATATTATACTAAGCATTTTCCATCTGAAAAGGAACATATTGAGCATTTTCCCAACATTCAGCTATCAGTTATCTGATTCTAACATACAATAGTGACACAAGCATAGTTAGATATTCCCATTCCAAAAGAGAGGAACTAGAAGGAAAAAGGTATCAAGATTCTCATGCAAACTTGAAATCCAGTAGGGCAAACTCCTTAGATTCAATATCTGAGAGTCATATGTGAATCAGTGTTTTGTCCTCCTGATATACTGGAGAGGAATCCACCTCTTTTCAAGAGTTCAGACAGTGATCTTGCTCTATGCAGGTAATAGGTCCTAGCATAGAATAGTGGGGAGGCTTTATGTGAAAACACACCCTCTCCCATTGTATTGCAGGACAAGTTTTCCTGAATTTTGGGATAGAAGGCCTGCATCTTCCAAGTCTTTAGTCAAAATATCCACATACTTCAAGAATCTTTATACTGTTTTCTTTAATTATGTGGGGAAGGGGTGGTTGCAGAATAAAGCCATGGAGTCATAGGATGCAGTGTATCATTGTGACGAGTTCATGCCCATTAAAGGAGACCCAGAGTTGAATCTTACCTAGGGCAGTTGTTATCTGTGAGAGTCCTTATAAAGGCAAGATTAAGTAATGTGCACAAAATTCAGTTACTGCAGCAAAAGTTCAATAAATGATACCCTTATTATTTTTCTCCTCTTTTGAAAAATTTGTTGAGTTTCTATGTTCAGTGCCATATATTTGCAATTTTCTATTTTAAAACTTTTTTTTGGTGAAATATAACATATGTGCAAAGCAAAGAAAGAAGAAAGCAATAGTTTTCAAAGCACTTTTCAACAAGAAGGTTACAGGACATATCCAAGAGTTTGCATGGGCTACCATACTATCATTTCAGATTTTTCCTTCTAGTTGTTCCAGAAAATTGGAGGCTAGAGAGAATATACATATTTTTATCATCACATTTTCTTTTTTTGTGTGAAAAATAGCATATATGCAGAAAAGCAATAAATTTTAATACACAGCACAACAATTATTTGTAGAACAGATTTCAGAATTTAATGTGGATTACATTTGTGGTTTTTACTTCTAGCTGCTCTAAGATACTGGAGACTAAAAATAAGATCAATATAATGATTCAGAAATCATACTCATTTGTTAAGCCCACCTTCTCTGTATAACTCCAACATCACCTTTGATCTTTCTCCCACTCTTTAGAGTTATTTGGGTTATGCCCATTCTAACTTTTTCATATTGGAAGTCTGTCAAGAATAAGGGGTAGGGAGATGGAACACTTTGATGTCTTGGAGAGGCTGGCCCCATTAAGTTTCAGTACTTATCTGGTCCAGGGAACCATCTGGAAGTTGCACATTTATGAAAACTTACCCTAGTCCATGGAAACTTTATGGAATCTTATATATTCTACAAAGGAGTGGCTGGAATGGTTTTCATTGGTATTTGGCAAGTTAAAATAGGTGATAAAGACTACCTAAACTTTGTATAAGAATGACCTCCAGAGTAGAGTCTCAACTCTATTTGAACTCTCTCAGCCACTGATACCCTATTTGCTACACTTCTTTCTCCCCTTTTGGTCAAGATGGCATTGTTGATGACATGGTGCCATGGTCGGACTCACCCCTTGGAGTCATCTCCCAAGCCACCAAAGAAATTTTCACCCCTGGATGTCATGTTCCACATAGGGGTTGGGTAACGCTATTACTTGGAGAGTTGGGCTTAGAGAGAGTGAGACCACATCTGAGCAAAAAAGAGGTCCTCTGGAGGTGATTCTTAGGCACACTCATAGGTAGGCTGCTTTTCTGCTACATATAAAAGCTTCACAAGAGCAAGCCTCAAGATCAAGGGCTTGGCCTATTTATTTGGGTGTCCCTAATGCTTGACATTGTATCAAGGATTTCCCAAGTGATAAATTTTCATAATTCCATTTTTTCTCCCATCCCTCAAAGAACTTTGCCAACACATTTTTAATATCTGCTTACCATATTCTGGGATGTATCTAGGCATTAAATAAATCTATACAGTATTAAAGGCCCTCTTTCTTTTAGAAACACAGGGGGACCATTGTGTTTCAATTGTTTAAATGAGCTATCTAGACAGGTTGAGTTAGATTATGTGCTACAAAAAATTTAAGTACTGGAAAAAATAAAATTTTCTTCCTTTGGTCTCAAAGAGTAGATGAGATTCTAAAATACAGACAATGTCTTTCTGACCCCTGTGATCTGAATTACATAAATCCCAATCTGATCACCTTCATTCTTATCTCTGAATACCAGGTTCTACATATATAAGACAGCCTTGCAAAATCCAGAAAACAGTTACCACTCTGGATAAAATGTGACTGCTACAAGAGCTCACAATATAAACCCCTGTTTCCTCATAAGCATTTTCTAAATGAGATCATACAATAATTGCTCTTTTATTTCTGGCTTATTTTGCCTCACCAAATGTCCCACAGGTTCATTCACAACATCACATGCCTCACAACTTCATTTCTTTTTGTAGCACCACAATATTTGATCATATTTAAACACCATCATTCACTCAGTTAGTGCATCCTTCAGCCACCTATATTTATTAGGCATCATGTATTATATCCAAAGTACACAGTCCATCAACACTCTCAATTTTGGATGATCTCATCATTCCCAAGAAAAAGGCAACCAAGAAACACACCCTCACCAGATAAGAAATCTAAAACTCCCCTTAACACTTGTCCCTCCTTCCATTATTTACCCTTTGTGTTGTTGTGGTACTACTGATGTTTTCCTGTTAAATATATCCCATAGAATACAATAACAGTTTTCCCCATATCATGAATTTAAACACCCTTTGTATAGGAATTATATCTTTTAAGTAATTCACACAAGAATTTATTCATAGTTTTAGTGTTAATCAGTGGGACTCATAGGTCCATACAACCCCTTTCAATCATTCTTACCTTCGGTAATATTACATATAGATCCACCACTGAACTGCCGTCATGTCTATCTATTCCCTTATATTTGAGTTTGACCTCATTAGCTAAACATTCATCCATCTCTTAGCTTTTACATATCTTTAAATACCCTATATTCTGTATTAGAAGACTCCAGTTTTACCTTTGTCATGGTCATGAAAGTGGATTCATGCAGTATCCATCCTTTTGTATCTAGCTTATTTCACTCCGCATTATGTCCTCAAGGCTCATCCACCTTTTCATGTACTTCAGGATGTCATTTTGTCTAACTCTTGCATAACAGTCTATCATATGTGTATATCAGATTTTGTTAATCCACTCATCTGTTGATTGACACTTGGATTGTTTCCATTTTATGATAATTGTGAATAATGCTTTTGTGAATATCGGTGTGCAAATGTCTGTTTGTGACACTACTTTCAGCTGTTCTATGTATATACCAAATAGTGCTATTGCCAGGTCATAGTGCAACTTGATATTTAATTTCCCAAGAAACCACCAAACTGTCTTCCATAGTGGCTGTACCATAATACACTCCCATCAACAGTGCATAAGTGTTCCAGTTTCTCCACATCATCTCTAACATGTGTAGTTTCCTGTTTGTTTAATAGCAGCCATATCTATAGAAATGAAGTGGTATCTCATTCTAGTTTTAATCTGCATTTCCCTTATAGCTAATGAAAAGGAGAATCTCTTCATGTGCTTTTGAGCCATCTGTATTTATTCTTCAGAAGAGTGTCTCTTCATATATTTAACCCATTTTATAATTGAGCTGTTTGTTCTTTTGTTGTTGAGTTGTATGATTCTTTATGTAAACAGGATTCAAACTTTTATCCAATGTGGATTTCCAAATATTTTCTCCTATTGAGTTGGCTACCTCTTCACCTTTTTGACAAAGTCTTTTGAGGTGCAGAAGCATTTTATATTTGTTTGTTTGTTTGTTTTTTGCATGGGAAGGCACTGGGTATTGAACCCAGCTGTCCAGCATGGCAGGTAATAATTCTGCTATAGAA
>PVIY010016370.1:5777-51910 GCA_004026745.1 Myrmecophaga tridactyla
GAGGAGAGGAGGAAGGAGGGGAAGAATGAGGGACAAGAGGGGAGGAAGGAGAGAGGAAGGAGGGAAAGGAGGGAAGGAGGTAGGGAGAGGAAGGAGAGGAAGAGGGGAGGAGGGAGGGGAAGAAGGAGGGACCAGAGGGAAGGAAGGAGGGGAATGAGTGGAGGAAGGGAGGGAGGAGGGACAACAGTGTGCCCACCTGCTTTCGCTGTCGCTCAGCGGCCACCGCCCGCTCCCTCAGAGAGTGGAGCCGGTCCACCAGCTCCTGCTTGCTCTCGCGTGCCTCATCTAGTGTCTGCTCCAGGATGTCCTTCTCTGCCTGGTAAACAGAGAGGTCAGCCCGGGACCCCGGCCTTGCCACAGGTCTGCCCCTCAGGGCCCCGAGATGCTGTAGGGCCAGGCGTGTAGACGAGCTAGCCGCATCTCTGCCCATCAGGTGGAAATAAAGGCCTGGAAAAGTTCACCATCATAAGTGGGAAGTACACCTGGTCCAGGACACAGGAAGCACAGGAAGCTGACAACCAATTACGATGGCAATGCCTCCTTTCGGTCAAGGTTAACTCTCTCTTTCAACACATCTACCAGCGGAGTACCAAAGCGAGGGAAAACCCATGGGCACTGTCCCCTGCCCCAGCTCCCGCTGCAGAGAGGGGTTTATGGACAGTGGCCGTCTCCCATGCAGCCACTGCCCTGTGCTCGCTGGACATTTAGTGAGAGAGTATTTTGATAAACAAAGCTTTCTTAATGGAAAAGAGTCAAACAAGGGAAGCAAAGGGACCGCGCCATTCCAGGGCTTCGGCGTCCCGAACTTCTCTGGTTCCTGTAATCCCTTTCCCCCACCCTCAGGACTAATTCCATCCTTTTTAGTCACCCCACTCCACTCCCCAGTATGGCAGCAGGAAACTAGCAGAGCAGGACATTTCAAGGCATGCCCGACAGCATTTAATTCTGTTGCCATTTGGGGCTCTGGGCTCTGGAGAGCATTCAGGGAGGGGGCAGGTGTAGAGAAAGTGGGACCACCAGTTGCCCCATTTTCATCCACATCTCAGAAATGTCTCAGGCCAGGGCCAAAGGCCACTGCTGGGGAAATGCCGGCCAGCTCCAGCTGGGAAGTTTCCTGCTGGAGGGGCCTGGAACCCACCAGGCTGAAGGTCAGAGACCTGAGCTTCTCATTCTCCTCCTTCAGGCGGTTCAGTTCCTCTTCTCCAGGCTCCGGGTCGCTGGCCAGCCTCTGGGACCTCTCTTGAAATTCCCGTTCACAGCAAGAAGTTATCTGTACCCTCTGCAGCTCTTGTTTCAGCAGATACAGCTGCCAGGGAGGGGAGACAGATCGATGCCCGGGCCGCTTCTCCACCAGCCCAGAAGCCCTGGGGGGCGATGCATTCCACACACACAAGGGTCCCTCCCCTGCAGGTCCAGAATCCGTTAAAGGGTTTTGGCTACTGAATAGTGCCAGCCCCTCCGGTAGGAGCAGGGCCTGCTAGCTTTCCCTTCTAGATGCGGGGGGTTGGGGGCTTGGGTAGGATTGCTGGGCTGGGGTTCCGGGGATAGATCAAGGAGCCCTTTAATCTCTGACGTTAAACAGCAGCCAAGAATGGCTAGCCATGAGCGTCTCAACCAGGGTGCTCCCTGGCTTCTCTGCCTTTCCACATTCCACTCAGTACACCAGACAGAGGGGATTTGGATTCACGAAAATCAGTGAGTAAAAGAAAGAGGCAAGGCAAGTCAGGCGGGGCAGACATGCTTGGGAACACAGCCCCTGCAAGGACCGGCAGCTCTTATGCGAGTATGGGCATCGGGAAACCACCTGGCCGGGTCCTTGCTCCCTTCCTCCTGGATCGTGAGCCAGCCCGGGCACCTGAGGAGAAGGCCCTGCCTGCCCTATGCCCGTAAGGTGAACCCAGTCTGTAGCTCAGGCTGGAGTTTGGCTCTCACTCCTGGGCTGAGGTCAAGCAGAGAAGAAAGATCATTTCCACTTGGGCTTTTTCCCTCCCAACTCCTTTTAAGCAAACTCTCATAAGCAATTATTGAATTCCTCCTATGGGGCAGCTGGGTTTGGACATCTAATATTCTATGTATTCAAACAAGAAAATCAAATCATTGGGAGGTAGAAGTGAAAGCCAAAGGAAACAAATGAACCTAATTATGTTTCAAACATATGTCCTAAGGATAAGGAAGGGAGAGCAAGAGAGAAAATGAGCAACGCAATAACCTATGAGCACATTATCTGACCACAACCCTCAGCCTTGGGCAGGGTCGGGGGTGAATACAAACCGTCAAGCTTCCTACTGGGTTTGATTATTGTTGGAAGATGGGCAAAGCGATGCTGAAGTGTTGTAGCTGAACTCCAGGAGGGAGCTAATGAGTAAATGTGTCTATGTCGGGAGCTGAGGTTCTGCCTGTGCAAGGAAGGGCACACAACCACGGAACGGGAGGCATCCAGACGAGAGGCATGGGAACCCATGATTTGTAAAAAATGCATGTGTAGATGCATACTTGTGTGTGTGCACATGTAAGCATGTTATGTGTGTGCACACATGTGTGCTTCTGTGCACACAGATGTGTGTATACTTGTGTGTGCTCAGACATATATGTGTATGCATACTTGTGTGCCTGTGTATGTGTGATACTTGTGTGTGCAGTGTATGTGGTTATAGTTGTGTGTACACAGGGATGTGTGTATACTTATGTGAACACATATGTATATGTATATTTGTGTATGTGTGTATACTTGTGTGTGTGCACAATGTATGTGTGTGCACTTGTGTACACACA
Organism: Myrmecophaga tridactyla; assembly: GCA_004026745.1. Lineage (NCBI taxonomy): Eukaryota > Metazoa > Chordata > Mammalia > Pilosa > Myrmecophagidae > Myrmecophaga > Myrmecophaga tridactyla. The sequence continues at coordinate 8,550 of PVIY010016370.1, forward strand.
TGGATGCGTGTGTATACTTTGTGTGTGCAGAGGTTTATGTTTCGTAGCTCTTTCTGCTGACTCGGCCAAGAAGCACAGGCAGCCCAGTAGAAGTGAGGGCAGCCAGCGCCCAGTCTTGGTCTCGAAAAGAAGCCAGGGCCCCCCAGGGAGGTGGCTGACCCCGGGGCAGGGGGGCGGGCTACAAGGTGGTCCCAGAACAGAAATGACAGGGGATGCGTGGGGACCCGGCCGGGCTGCCCGCGCACCTCTTCCTGCAGGCCGCGGCAGCGCGTGGTGGCCAGCTCCTTCTCCTCCAGGACGCTGCTGTAGCGCAGGGACAGGCCAAGCATCTCGTCCTTCAGCTTCAGCACCTCGTGGAAGTGGGCGCTGACCTCACGCTTCATGCGGCCGTGGTCGGCCTCCAGCTCGCTCAGGCTCTGGACCCGGGCCTCTGCCTGGCCCAGCTGCGCGTGCAGCTGCCGACACTGCCGCAGCAGCGCCTCCTTCTGCCCCTTCTCCTGGCTCAGCTCCTCCTGCAGGCTGCCGATGGCCCCAGCCAGGCACTCAGTCAACTTGGATGTCTCCATGAGCCCTGTGGGGGGAGCGGGCGGTGGGCTCCAGCAACTCTGGGAGCCTGTGACCAGACGCTCCAGCAGGACTGACCCTAACCTGCTGGTCTCACTGGAACACTTCCTGGCCCAATGAGAATCACATTTTGGTTGGATAAATGGTGCTAATCCTGACCCACTTTCTGCGGCACAAATTCACTCTCAATGAAGACGCTTCCCAGGAGACCCCCGCTTGCTCAGGCCCAGGCCTCCCGTCAGCTGAGCCATGCTCAGTGCTGACTCCTTGCAATGTCATCTAAGGAAAATGTGGCAGGGAACACAAATCTGTATAATAGAACCCTGAAAAGGGAAGGAATGCTGCATTATATCATCCACAGTTTTGAGTTACGGGAGCCCTACCTCTTTCAAAAGCAACTCCAGGGAAGCCTAGAATTACTAAATTAACCAAAGCAGCCTATTTTCCACCAAGCAGGAGTTAACTTTTACTTAGATGGTGAGCAAAAGTGCAAAAGGCTGCTTATGAGACTGGACTCTCCCCCCCCGCCCCAGCCCGTGCCCCCCGACTCTGTGTCCCTGAGTGTCATGGCTGGGACGCTGCGGCTTGGCGGCCCCTCCCTCTCTGAGACAAAGGCTGCCTCGATGGGCTTTTCCAAGGACCAGAGATGCTTCCCCTTTGCCTGTACCCCTCAGATGCAGGCTTCTGCACCCTGCAGGGGTCTCTTCATGGTGCTGGGTAATGAATGTAGACCTGTTTTTTCAGAACTCAAGGCCCGATGGGCTCCTTCTCCAACCTGCCCTCAATATGGCTGGGGTTGGGGTGGGGTGATCTTTTCACCCCAGGGCACTGGGCACAGGACAGGGGTGCTGCAGGCGTTCAGAACCACACAAAGGCAAGGAGGGACACTCCCCCCCACCAACAAACACACATTTATCAGGAACCAGAGGGTCCTCAGAAGATCATGCCTGGGGGGGTTCTGCCAGCAGCCCCCAGTGGAGACGCGGCTCTCACCACTGAAGTTGCTGAAGTCCACAGCGGGCTGCAGGCCAGTGACGAGGGTGTAGAGGTCAGGGTTGTGGAACTTCAGGCTCTCCAGGAAGGCGATGGCCCCGTCCTTCCCACGAGTCTTGAGCAAATCCAACAAATGCCCTTGGGAGAGAGGGATGTCCTTTTAACTGACGAGGGGGCTGGGCTGGGGGCTTCCCCACAAGGGGAGCAAGGGCAGGATCCCCATATGCCTAACAACTGGGAGAGGAGAAGTTTTCCAGGATCCCTGGGATGGGCGGAGTCTCCTCCTGCTCTCGAAGACTCCCTCTATCTACGTGGGTAGCAGACAACTTGAGGAAGGCAAACCTGATATTTACTGAGCAGCTACTATGACCCAAGCACAGAGGTGGGGATACAAGGATGAAGAAACTGATACTCCCTCAAAGAATCTGCCAGGTGGTTTGGTGGACATGCCTTGACACCTGGTCCCACTGCTATGCCATATAAGCTGCGGGAGGGTGAATTTATCAGGCACCCTCCAAAGGAGAAAGGGAGGAGCAAACCGCAGCATCTCCAGGGACCCCAGCCCCAGAGAAGCCTTGCAGGGCCTGCACGTCCAGGACCTGGCTCCATCTGTCTCAGATTAATTCATCTCCCCTGTATTGGCCATAAAGACTTTTCCCAGATACATAAGCCAACACTCACCAATGTTATAGTGTTTATAGCTACCATTAGTCACCCACTTTCTATGGCCCAGGCTTTGCACAAACAGCAACTCGTTTCATCCTGCCAACAGCCCCATGACGTAAAGGGTAAGCGCCCCTGTTTTTGAATGAGTAAATACTGCTACCCAGACAGTCAAAAGCGAGTCCAAACATATCTGTCATGGGTTGATCGGGGGCCTCCAAAAGACACGACCACCCAGAACCCGTGAGCATGATCTTATCTGGAAATTAGGTCTTTGCAGATGTGGTTGAGTTAAGGGTCTTGAGATGAGCTCATCCTGGTTTAGGGCGGGCCCCAAATCCAAGGACAGGCGACATAATAAGAGAAAGGAGAGGGGGTACAGTCATAAGCAGGGGAGCACTGATGATTTCTGAGAGTTGCCAGAGCCTGGGGGAGGCAGGAAGGACTTTCCCCAGAGCTTCTGGAGGGAGCTCAGCTCGGATGGCATCTTGATTTTGTACTCTGGCCTCCAGAGCTGAGAGAGAATACATTTCTGTCATTTTGAGTCACCACAATTGTGGGACTTTGTACAGGAGCCCAGGAAGCTAATACGACCTCATACCTAACCAATTTGCTGGTGGCATAACTGGAAACCGGTGCACTTGGCTTTATGAAAAGAAGCAGCTCAGAATTCTTGACACTCAGCTTTTGCAAGCTGCTTTCTTTCCCTAGAGATATGTGCCAGAGATTTTACTAGAAGCCCTGGGTCTGCTGACTAAGGAGGGCTTCTGAACACCACTCCCACAGCCGTGGGCCCCAGACCCCAGGCTGCAGATGCCTGTCAGTGTGGCAAGGACCAGCTCCGGCTGGCTGCCTGGCCCAGCCTCAGGGGTGCAGTCTGGAACGCGGGCCCCTTGGCATTGCTCCTTAAACACCCTTGATCTCTGCAGCATGAGCATTGAGGGGTGAGGCCGAGGGCGCCCCAAGGGTAAGCGAAAGAGGCCAACCCGAAGGCCAAATCCCGCACTGGTGCATTCCAGTGAAATCCAGAACAGGCAAACCCACAGAGACAGGAGACAGGCTGATGCTTGCCTGGGGCAGGGGTGGGATAGCGGCGGGAGCGCGGGTTTCCTTTGGGGGTGGGGGTGGTGGAAATGTTCTACAATTAGCAGTGGTGGCGGTGGCCCCCCTACTCTGTGAGAACCCGAAACCCATTGCTGCTGGGGTGGGCGCTGCCCCGCGGGCCTCACCGACTCTCATGGCGTTGTTGGTGAACCTGGCGCTGTGCAGTACCTCCTCCTCGTCCAGCTGGCCCAGCACCTTGGCCTGGCGCAGGTAGGGCGTGAGGCGACTGGGGACGACCCGGCGCACGACCTCGTGGCGGTGGCCGTCCATCATCTCCCACAGCGTCTCCTCGTCCAGGGCTGTCAGCGAGGAGTCCGTGCGGCACAGCTCGGCCATGGCCGGGCGCGGGAGGGCACCCGGGAGCACCTGGAAAAGGGCACGCTCGGCCAGGCGGCCTCAGGGGCCCGGCAGGACCTGGCCTGCAAGCAGAGAAGGAAATGCCCGGTTCAGGGAGTCGGAGGCCCACCCCACCAGCTGACCGGAGCCCCACCCCCGTGTCACTGCCATCAGCACGGGTGCCATCCGGTGCGCCCCTCCACCTGGAGCGCTCGGTTTCGGCAGACTGCATTTACCTGCAAAAGCACAGGAAGTGGCTCCTGGCTCAGGGAACCCATTTCCCGAAGGAGAGTGACATCACACACAGGCCCACTATTTCATGGGTCTACACCGTGACTTCTCAGCCAGGGCACTGCATTGCCTCCCGGGGCTGAGCATTCTGACCCTCCCGAGTGACAGGCGCACACACACTTAAACAGAAGTGCAGTGTATCGGCCAGAAGTTTGTGGGAGGGCAATTAGGGAAAAGAAGTCTATAAAGGTTTCTTTGGGGTGAAGATTAAACAAGGTTAGGAGACTCTGCCCTAGAATCTGGAACAAGCAGGGCTCTCAGGGTGATGGGCCCCACAGCCTCACACCCCCATTGGAAGGAAGAAGCAGGGCTGGTGGCCGGGTTTGAAATGGTGCCAGCATGGAAAGCACAGTGCTTTCATTTGCTGGGGTGGGCCCTTGTCACTTTCCAGCATCGGAAACCCCTCTATTTAACGCCTTTTGCGAGGGGCAGGTGGGTCCTCCTTTCTGGTCAGTGATTGAGGTGAGCAGATGCTCCTGACCCCACTCCCGGCGGCTGTAATGCCATGTGAAAGCACCTGCCCAGGGCCGGAGACCTGTGCAGGGCAGGTGGGGAGGGCTTGTGGCATCAGCACCATGTCCCAGGCACACACCCGGAAGGGACACCCATTGCACGGAGGGTCATCGCATCACATGCCGTGCAGAGAGCTCAAGACTCCTCAACCACTCTACACCACGTCCCTCGCTCAGTGACCTTTTTGATTTTTGTCGCATCTGCTTTCCGCCTGAGCGCTAAGCCTCCAATGCACCCACTCTGTATAAGAGTGAGCACCACAGTCTTTAACCTATTCCTAAACAATAGTGTCCATCAAATCATGCCTTGCTGTCAGCTACAGAGTTTCCTTAAAACAAAATTAAAGCAAATAAATATTATTAAAAGTGTTACTGTTCTGAGAAAATAATGGTACTAATGCTATACTGTGGAAATGTCGCTTCGTACCTTTGTTCATGAAATGTCATTTTTCTCAGAAGCAAGACTACCCGAGAGAATGCCTGTGCAGACAGAGAGGAAGAAAGCCATCTGGATCGAAAGGGATTCCGACAAAGGGCTTTGGAGTTGGAGCAGAACGAGAGGCACGCAGCAGCGCAGGCTCCGGGGGACAAGAATGGAGCGGGAAGTACAGGCTTGTGTTAAACCCAAAAATCCCCATCTATGTCCCTGAAATAAAGTTCTTAAAACAAAAATGACTTGGTTGCTTATTGGGGGGGATTGGATGGGGTGAGAGGTCATCTCGGAAACTCTCCTGGGTAGCGTCAGAGGCACTCTTTCTTGGACAATAGCTCTCGACAAGGTGGGCACATCGGGGAAGGTGAGAGAGGGGTGACACTTAGTAAAAGCACATTATAGAAAAAATGAAACCGAAGGAAGCGACTCTTCAGAGGAGGGAAGTGCCACAGGGCCTTGCCTGGTGGGGCGTGGGTTAAAAAAAAAGGTGAATGTCCATCCGTGTGTGAATAAATGAACAAAATGTGGTCTATCCGGGCTGTGGAATGTGATTCTGCCATAAAAAGGAAGGAATTTCTCATGCCTGCTACAACACGGACGAACCGTGAAAACATCACACTGAGCGAGAGAAGCCAGACATGAGTGGACAGATATTGTATTGTGCCCAGAATAGGTAAATCCATAGAGACCAGAAGTGTGTTAATGGTTGCCAAGAGCAACCATGGAGAGAAACTGCAGAACGGTCACAGGGCTTCCTTTCGGGGTGACGAGATTGTTTTGGAACTAGATAGAGCAGGTGGTCGTACAACCTTGTGGATAATCAAAATGCCACTGAAGTGTTCCCTTTAAAATGGTGAACTTATGTCAGGCGAATGTCAGCTAAGTTTAAAAACAGAAAAGTTGGAGTCCCAGAGCAAACAGCAGGCTGGGAGCTTCTCTGAATTCGCGGAACCGCAGCTGCCTGGGACAGACTCCAGTGGCTGATTTCACAGGCGGGGGTTCCAGCTCTGTCGGGGATTCACTAGCCGGTCTAGCATCCCAGTCCTGCCGCTGGTGGATCTCTGAGCATACTGCTGTGGGTGCCCCTAGCTTTGCCGACGAGCCAAGCTCTGTTTCAAGCACATGGAAAAAGTTCTACAAATGATATCACAAATATCCATGACCCCACTATGGATTTAAACAAGCCTTAGAATTTTCATTAGATAGCTGACCCCTTTTTGTTATCTTGAATTGTGTTCCCTCCCTCTCTGCCCAGAGGTAACCACTAGGCTTTACATACATATTTCTGCAGTACGTATTGCATACAGTTAGCCATTTTAACCATTTTTATGTGTACTGTTCAGTATTATTAATTACATCCACAATAATCGTGCTGCCATTACCATCAACCATCACCCAAATTTTCCCATCACCCCAATCTGAAACTCTGCACCCATTAAGCAATAGCTCCCCAATCCTCCTTCCCCCAGCCCTAGTAACCTCAAGTCTACTTTCTGTCTCTGAATTTGCTGGGCATCTAAAAAAGTAATTTGCAACGTATGTATGTCTGCATACCTTATGCAGTTTTTTCACGTTTTAAATTGTACGTAAACAGTATCACGCTTTACTCTCAACGTGTTTGTGAGATTTACCACAGGGATGGGTACAGGTTATTTCCCTTCTTAACAGCCTTCGTGTGTTCAATCATACGAATGAGCCACTAGTGATTCACCCGGGCTCCTCTGGATGGACCTGAGGTTGGTGCTAACTTTTTTGCATTGCCTCTGGGGCACATGTAGCAGTGGTTCCCATAGTCTCTCTCTCTCTTTTTTTTTTTTTTTTAATTTGCGTATGGGCAGGAGGCACCAGGGATCGAACTCCAGACCTCCAGCACGGCAGGTCGGAGCTCTGCCTGCTGAGCCACGGCAGCCGCCCCCCATAGTCTCTTTAATAACTGTGGCATGTTTTTTTCCTTTGGGGATGAGGTACAGGACCAGCCGGAGCTCTATTCCCCTTGAAGAGGTCTGTAGACTAGAAATGCTTGAAAATCACAGAGAATGAACAGTTGGCATTTAGGAAAAATGGAAAACTATCAGCAGGGAGTCCTGATTCCATTAATAGTCCAATCCAAGGAGCGGGCAGCCAACACCTACTCACCGACAGGCTCAAGTTCGTTTTTGCAGGACCCCTTCGCTGGGGGGTGAGATCTGGGCCCTCTCTGTGGCCCAGGCGTCTCCAAAGCTCAGGGCCCAGAGTGGGGCCTCTCCTCTCTCTGCAGGTGGAGCTGGGCTGGGCAGGAACAGCCCAACTGACACCAACCCGGTGCCAAGGCGACTTGACAGCTATTTCAAACCTTGTGACTTGGTCCAAATCTCAAAGTTCGGGCACTGAAGATGAATGCAAAGGGGAAAAAAAAAAAAAAAAGGCAAACCTGATACAGGAAATAAACGTAACAGATCTTTGACCCTTTGCAGTTTGCTCAGTGACTACAGAACCTTCTTTGGGCTGGGAAATAGGCTTCTGAATGAACCAGGGCTTTGAACCCTAGAGTAGTACTGAGAGTTGGCAGGCACGGTGGGGGAAGCAGGAAGGAGCCTCCCTGGGAGCCTTTGGAGGGAGCCTGGTCCTGCCCGACCTGGGTTTTGGACTCCTGGTCTCCAGGAGGGTGATATCCTTGCTGGTTTAGGCCACCCATTTCCAGTACCTTGTTACTGTTGCCCCAGGAAACTATAAGAAGGAAACAAACCCCAGAGATGGAGCTCTGCCTCTCCGCCCTTCAGCTGTATGCACCCGATTTGTTCAGGGGACGATTCCACCGATGCTTGTGCATCAGGGAGAAAGGGGATCGGGAACTGGCGAAAAGCGAGGCACGCCTGGCTGAGCTGTCAGCACGGGAGGCCCTGGGCCCCTTCATCTGCACCAGGGGTGTGGGCACCTCTGGAGTCTCACCCCAGAACCAGGAAGCCTCTGGACCACCTACATCATTCACAATGTCCAGTGCCAAAGGAGAACATGGGCCCTTGTGTAAGACACACACACACACTCACACATGCAGACCTTCAAGAGGGTGACCGCAGAGCATTAAACCAGACACAGGGCCCCGGGTGATGGCACAAGTCCTGCCCGTGTGGCCAGCTCTGCTCCACACGATTGAGGGGCCCCCTAGGACCCCCAGTACAGAGTTTATGCCTAAATTTCTACCTCAACCATGCAATTCCTCTGTGATTTTTAAAGTGTGGTTCTTTCAAGTGCAAAAACTCCCGGGCACTTTGGAGGGCGGGCTGGTCAATGAGATGGAGTGTAAGTGGCTTGGGGGTTGGGGGGCATGCCCCTACTTTGCTGCTCCCAAGTTGGCTGGCCCAAGGCCAGATGGGTCTGAAGTCAAGGGGCTTGCTCTGTGGCCCCAGGGGAATCAGCACCAAGGTGCCCTGGCCAGAGGACCCTGACTGGCCAACTGCCCAAAGACCAAAGACCAGACAACACGGCAAGGAATGGCCTTGCCCCGCCTGGGGAAGGTGGCTGCCTGCGTTGGCCCAGCCCCTTCTGGGAAAGACAGGGTGGAGTGGCAGTGAGATCCCGTATGCCCAGCCCCAGGGCCTGGTCAAGGCAACCCAGTGTTCATTAAGGAATGGATGGATGGGCACACCTGGTAATGGAATATTAGTCAGCCACATAAATGAGTGAAGCACCAAACCATGCTACAATGTGGGCGAACCTCGAAAACATGATGCTGAGTGATGAAGTCAGACGTAAAAGGCCACACATTGCATGATCCCATTTACATGGCACGTCCACATTGGGAAATCTACAGAGACAGAAAGTACATCAGTGGCTGCTTAGGGCTTGGGGTGGGAATGCCGGGGGAACAGGGGTGATAGTTAAAGGGTAAAAGTTTGGGGGGCATGCAAACGTTCTAAAATGTGTTGTGGTGGAGAGTGCATGATGCTGTGAATTTATCAAAAACCTTTGGCACATACACTTTAAGTGGTTGAATTGTATGGTGTGGGAATTACAACCCATCAAAGCTGTTAAAAATGAAAAAAGCAGATCCCAGCGCCGCAGTAACTGCGCGCTGCCCTGCCTTGGCCCCTGTTTCCCAGGACCTGCAGGAGGAGGTTGTGGGGCCAGGAGCTGAAACCCCCCTTGGCCCCCTGAGGCCAGCACCAAGCCCCTCAGCTGGGCCTCAGTAACGGCCAAGGCCCCAGGTACCTGGCACCCCAGCCTACCCTGGCTTCTACTACCCTCTGCTGAGGGCAAGCTGTGGTTCTGTCTATTCCATCCCATGTCCTCATGCCCTGTACCCCTCACTGACCCCCAAGACCCTCCAGACTGCCTCCCTGCGGGTGCAGAGGCATCTGAGGCCCCCACGGCCCCCTGCGTGGGGGGCAGCCCCCTCCCACCACAGGAAGTTCAAAGACCCTGGGGCCAAAGTTAACTCGAGAACAGTTCAAACATTAAAGCTTGGGAGGGGCAGGCTCAGAGACTCATTCTCCCCCCAATTCCTGGCAAAATGAACCAGAATTTTTTTTTTTTTTAATTTAAGGAAAAGAGCAACAGTCATGGAATGAGGAAAGGTAAACAAATATCAGCCAGAAACTGAAAAAGGGCAGGCAAGCCCGGAAATCGATGGAACGAGGGGAATGGGGGCCAGTTGCCAGCCTGTGGCGGTGCTGGGGAAAGAGGTGGGGGGGCCCTTCCCTGGGAGCCTCCTAACATTCACCCATCAGAAGAGAAAGAAGCTCTGGAAACAAAGAAATCCCCCAGAACTCCCCGGCGCGGGGAGGAGGGTGGAAGGGACTGGGGACTGCCTGTCCTTGGGGGCCCTGAGCTGGGTGAAGGAGCACAGAAGTCACCTAACTGCAGCCCTGAGAGGAGATAGCCGGGGCATCGGGCTCTAACCCAGAGGCAGGATTTCCCACCCTCGACAGAGTGAGAAATAACGTAGGTAGCAGACGGCTGGGGAGGTAGGACAGGAGTGGACGGGAACGGATGCCATTTGGAATGGAAACCTGTCCGTCTTAAAGACTGTCTCTGACTTTTCCTGGTTTCCACAGGCTCTTTTTTAAATTTGTGGGGATTTTTAGGAACTAGCAGTTCTCGTGGTAGAGAAATATTTGTATTGCATTTAGCAGTTCCAACATTTTTTTCTTCTGTTAAATCCAAGTAAAATTCAATATTTTTTAGTTTTAAATCATGTAGGTCATGGTTCCATTTTATAAAATGATGTTGGTCTGTCTCTCTAGCTGTCTCTCAATCTTTATACCTCTACTTACCCATCTATCCAGCGGTCCAATCTGTCTGTCTGTCCTTGAGAGTGTATGTATGTGTGCATATGAGAGACAGAGAGAGAAAAGTGAGGAAGAGAGGAGAAAGGGAAAGAGAGGGAAAGAGAGGAGAGAAGGGGCAGAGAGAGGAGGAGAAAGAGGGAGGGAAAGAGAAAGAGAGAAATCCTTAAATGGTTTTCACAAATGCTCACAGTTGTTTTTAGTGGAGGGGAATTCTAAGAATCTGTTACTTTCTTATTTTGCTTCGTATTGAACTTTTTAGAATGAGCAAGTGTGGGTTCGATTAAAAAAAAATCATTATTTTTAATGATTCGATTGACAGAGAAGGAAATGGGCCTCATGCTAGAAGCATTTGTGCTAGGGAAGGTGCCCGTAAACTGGGACAGCTCTGGCTTATGTCTCTGGTGGGGGTGTAATAATTCTCAGCATCCCCCTTTCTTTCCCTCAAGTGCTGCAGTTTGGGTGACGAATTACAGGTGGAAAAGAGATGCCAGCCCAGAGTCACAGCCCTGCCAGCTGCAGAGGGAACCCCTCATCCCTGGAAGGGGAATGGGAGAGGGTAGAGCAAACCAGAGCATGACTGGGGTTGGCTGAAGTGGAAGGTTCTGGAAAAGCCCCCGGGAGGGGCAAGGAAGATTTGGTTGGGCTGGGGCTGTTATACGGAGGGTAACTTTCTCACTTTCCATTCTATAAAGGAGAGCATCGTCATAAACTCCTTACCGTCTAAACACTGACTTGACAATTGCTGAGCCTGAGAGCCTAGAGGATCCAAGGCAGATGGAGTACAAGGGTGGCCCTAAACTGTGACCCCTAAGGCTGTCCTTTGACAGGGTCGATGGCTTATGATTAAGTTGGCCCCTGTTAATCACGCAACCACTAGGGCCCACAGATCACTATCGTTTTTAGCAAATTGTGCTCTGGAATGCTTGCTGATATTTTATCACTCAGAGACACGAGCATGAGGCTGAGACTCTGGGAGCTGCAGATTTTGGGGGTCTTCAGATTTTGGGGGTCTGCTGGTGCCTTCTCTAGGCTGGGCCCAGGTGGTAACAGCCTGCTCTGGGAGGGTCTTCCAGTCCAACAGTCACTCCCACCCCAACTTGCCCAGGACCCCCAGCCCCTGCCTTTAGGCTGAGCCCGGCCCTCCCAGCCTCTGGCCCCCTCTAGAACCTGGCCAGGTTAGAGGGAATCCCTGAGGGACTTTGTGGGGTGTGGCTCTCCATTAGGGATCTCCGGGCCAGGCTTTCCTCACGGTAGGACTACATCCAGTTTCTAACTGGGCAGAACTGTTGCCATGGCACCCCTCATTCTCTATTCCTCCCATTCTCCGAGGGCCAAGGGGCAGGAGAGAAGGAGAGGGCACAGGTGTGTGCACATGCATCTCACACACACACACACCCCACACACGCACACGTCACACACATCTCACATATGCCGCACACACATCTCACACACACCACACCTATACACACACACAATCACACGTCTCACACATCTCTCACACACACACTACGCACATACCACATACACCCTTGCACACCCAAACATGTGCAAGATCCCAAAGAGGAAGAAGTGAGTTCGCGTTAGGGAAATTGGTGACCGAAGGATGTGTTCGGTGGGGCAGGAGTCCCCCAGCACTGGAAAGGGGTGTCCCCGCGCCCCCAGCTGTGCTGGCGCCGACCCCGTGCCACTCGTCTGGCTCGCTTTCTGCCTGGACTGGGACGCGCCCCCTCCCCTCCCTGCACCTGGAGATGAGAAGAGAGTAAAGGAGGGACAATTCCTTTCGCCCGCCGCAGCCGGTAGCACAACGCGCTCAGCAGCCAGAGAAGCTGGATGGGCTGCTGTCTCCTCTGTCCCCTCTCCCTGCCTGGGGATAGCTCAGGGGGCCCATTCTGGAATCCCCCACCCTCCCGCTGCCATGCTGACCTGTTCTCCATAGGGCAGGCTCCACACGCTTGCTGGCCCCGTCCTGGGGAAGCAGGGACAGGTGTGCTTCGGTCTCAGTTGACAGCTCTGCTCACAAGCAGTAGAAGAGCAAGTTTGTCAGGCCGGGCCCCGCCCACAGGGGCAGCACCTGCCACGGCCCCACGCAGCATTGGAGCACCCAATACATGCCCATGCTGGGGGAGAGGTGCGCGGGATGCGCCTGTTATGCTGAGAATGGCCCTGCCCCGCCCAGGTCCCGCAGAGAGGGTGGTGACTGAGGGGACGGTGGAGACTCTCGGGGCTGGGGCCCCGCTGTACTTTGTGAACAGTCAACACTGGGGTCAATTCCAGTGCTGTTCCTTGGTTCTCGGGGTCAGTTATGGGACTCTTCAAACAATTCCAGTGGGTCCCTCTAGAATCAGCACCTGCTGCTCCCACTTCCAGTGGGACAGAAAGTGTAGCTCTAGGTTACAGCCTCTGAGGAAACTGCCCACTCCCTGCCACCTGCGATGCTGAGCCCCGGTCATTTCCCGCCTGGACGTGGCCCTCCTCCCCTTCCCCCACTCCATTTTTTCCTACGGAACTTCCCACCCCCAGCATACCGTGCATGCGGATGATTTATTGGTTTCTTGGCTCCCACTGAGGAGCCCAACACCTCTGGCAGGATGGAAATTCTGGTCTTTCTTGTTCTCTGCCATGTCCACGCCCCTGGGACCACGCCAAGCCACAAGCACTGCTTGAGTGGACGGAGGAACCTGGACCTGACTTCTACAGACTAGAGGCTGACCGGGAGAAAGCAGAAGCCAGTCCTCCCCTGGCTCATACCTGGAGGAGGCCCCTGACAGGTGAGGATGGCCAGGGCAAAGCCACACCGCCAGCTGGGGCCCAAGCAGCACCTGGAACCCAAAACTCCTTGTCCTGGCCCGAGAGGCATGGGGGCTGCAGCCAGACTTGGACACAGTACCAGGGCCCCATCTGCTGCCCCCAGGAGCCGTCACTCAGCCTCCACGAGCCTCAGCTTTCTGGCCACCCAGTGGGGCTAATGACGGTCCTGTGTCATGGGCGTGCCTCTCGCCTTGCCCGGCACATAGAAAGTTCTACAAAATTGGAGAAAGACTGAGGGACGCAGCCTATTCCTGTAAGAGAGGGGCCAGAAGAGCTTGTGGAAGGTTTTGGGGGCTCACTAAGTCTCTGCTATTGGGAACAGAAATACCGAGAGCTGAAGACACAGTTGAGGAAGTTCTTTTTCCACCCCAACACCCAAGGCTTTTTGAGGGCAAAAGCCATAGCTTAGCCACCATGGTAGTCTCAGGAAGACCCCTGTTCTAGTTTACCAAAGCTGCCGGAATACAACACACCAGAGATGGATTGGCTTTTAATAAAAGGGGATTTATTTAGTTAATGTATAGTTCTTCAGAGGAAAGGCAGCTAACCTTCAACTGAGGTTCTTTCTTACATGGGAAGGCACAGGGCGATCTCTGCTGGCCTTCTCTCCAGGCCTCTGGGTTCCAACAACTTTCCCTGGGGTGATTCCTTTCTGCATCTCCAAAAGCCTGGGCTGAGCTGAGAGGGCTGAGACGAGGTATGCTGAGCTGCTTGGGCTGTGCTACATTGAGCTTTCTCATTGAAGCATCCAGACAATTAAATCAAACATCATTTATTGCAGCAGGCACACCTCCTAGCCAACTGCAGATGTAATGAGCAACAGATGAGGTTCACGTACCATTGGCTCATGTCCACAGCAACAGAACTAGGCACCTTCACCTGGCCAAGTTGACACCTGAACCTAACTACCACAACCCCCGAGGACCATCAGTTATTCTCTATCACATGATAACAGTTGTAGACATTCTTCAAGGATCAATACACTGTATTTCTGGTCTCCAGGAGAAACTCCAGGGGTGGCTGGGGGAGGCAGCAGGGTGGGGGTGGGGGCAGCTGCTGGCACTGGGCAGTGTCACCTAGAGGCCCGGCATACAGGGCTGCGATTAATAAAGGAAAATTGTCGTGGACTGGTCCCTGGGCCTGCCATCGAGATCTTCTGGGCCCCACCTGACTCACTCATAAGATGGGGCACAGGGGGAGAAAGTTTCTGGCTTTGCCTTGAAATCACGATCTTGGTACCAGGCAGAGGTACTAGTTAAATACAGAGGCTCTCAAAATCTAAAAACCAGGCCTGGGCACTATCATAAGGAGTTAATGGTAGATGGGTATATGGGAAAAACGAACCTATTGCAAAATATGGACTAGAGTTAACAGTGATACTTTAATACTCCTTCATTAACAGTAACAAATGTTCCACACAAACACTATGGGCCAGTAACTCTGGGGGATAAGGAGTATGGGAGGATTGGGATTTTCTCTTTTATTTTTCTTTCTTTTATGGAGTAATGAAGATTTTCTAAACTTGATCACGGGGCTGTATGCACAACCATGTGATGACACTGTGAGCCAATGACTGCTTGCTTTGGATGGTTTCTGTACTGTATGAATATATTTCAATAAAATTGCGTTAAAAATAAAAACCCAGCCTGGGAAGGGAACACCCAAGAGCAAGAATTCAGATTGAGGGCAGGAGCCACTGCAGCCTCAGGTGGGTCCTGAGTAGAGGACAAAGGCCTCAGGACCAGGGAGCACCATCCTGGTCTCGTGGTGGTCTGGAGGAATCTGGGACTTCTTCTGAGACACACTGACAGGCTCCCCACCTGTGGGCTGGACCCCTGGGCGTGGCTTTGGGAATGCCCTGCATGGGCCCACCTGGCCACACTGGCCCTATAGGCACCCTGGCTCCACATCCACCCTGGTCTCCACACACCCTGGGCCCCCAGGCAGCCCTTTATGGGAGAAGAGCAGGCAGAGACCCAGCCCTGGAAGGACCTGGGGGAGAGGGGTGGGGAAGGGCAGAAAGCGGCTCTTCCTACAGAAGCAGGTAAAATCGGTCCTTTCCTGTTGCTTTTCACATTGGTGCTTGCAGCTCACCAACTGACATCTCCACTCGGATGTCCAGTCTTCTCATGGTTAGCATCAGGCCTGTCAATTTTATTCCCAGGCCACCCCAAGGCTGCCACCTCTTGTCTTTCATCCCGCCATCACTCCAGAGCCCCAGAAAACCCTATCTCTGCCCTCCTGAGCCCTAGCAGCTCCACCCGTCCACTCTTTCTGAAAGGTTCCTGAGCCACTCTCTTGGCATTTCCACTGCACTGTCCCTGCCTGCAACCCCCGCCTCTCTCCTGCCCACCACTCTGTCCTCCTCTTTCTAAACTGTTTATCTGAATGCATGCCCCCTAATAAAAGCCACCCTGAAGAGGTTCCCAAGGTGACAATTATAAAATTCAAATCCCATTTCATGGCCAGCAGACCCCCCGCTCACCTCCACTTCCCCTGACCCGGCATCGCTGTGGTTACCATGCCCTGAGCCCTGCCCCTCAATCACGCCAATCTCAGGCCTGCCTCGGGCTCTTCTGCTCCGGACACTCCTCCCTGCTGGTCTTTCCATCCCACCTCCTCTCAACTCGGCTCAGGCCGCCCCTCCCCGCAGCCATCTGGGGGGAGCACCACCCAGGAACTCTCATCCCCTGCACCTTATTTTACCTTCTCCACAGTAATTACAACGCCTACGACTATCTTCCTCACCTGTGTGTTTGAGGGCCCTGCCCTTCGCTGGAACGCGAACTCCGAGGGCAGGTTCTGCCTGTCCTGTTGGCCTCTGGCTTCAGCACCTAGAACAGCGCCCCAGGAACGGGCAACCTGTGCCCCAAAGCCTGACTCCCCACAGGGGCAGGGGCAAGGCCAAACACCGTGGACGTGGACGCTGCAGGTGAGTCTGGACAGCGCTTGGTGAGGCGCCCCACCCCAGCTGGAAGGACCGAGAAAGGACCGCGCCGGGAAAGGAGGAGTGTTTACTCTTTAGTATCTGGAGATGGGTGTGGACTTCTGACAGGAAGCCCTGCTTTGGGGACAGTCCCTTGGATGGAGGTCACTTCTGTCCAGGGCATGGACTTGTATGGAGGTGATTCATGAGAAACCCAGCCCAGCAGAGCAGTGCTGCTCCCACTCCTGGACTGGATGACCCTCCAGCACCTTCTCCCGGAGCCAACATAGGTCAGGAAAGGGATGGGCCGGCTTTTGAGGTGGCCACGTGGTGAGCTGGCCAACCTCCCTGGGTCCTGTGTTCCTCCCCTCTTCTTGCCCTGGACATCCAGCGAGCAGTTAGCAAGCCAACAGGTATTGACTAAACATCTACTGTGAGCTGGGGAAACATGGAGAACAGACAGACAAGGTCCCGGCCCTTCTGGAGATTACAATCTAATCAGGAAAGGCAGCCCCCTGCCCCCTGGAAATCATAAACTCTGTGGAAACTGAGTCACCAGAGCCAGAGTGGGTGCTGAGAGGGTGCACAATGGGTGCCCCCATCCCCCCGCTTGCGTCGAGGCACCCAGTGGGGCTGGCCTGATGGGTCCAGCATGGAAACCCGGCACGTCCACTCTGCAGGGCACTCTGCTCCTCCCTGTAGGTCGCTTTAGCTTTTCTAGCTGGCCATTCGCTCTTCCACTAGTCAAGTGGTTAACATAACACATTGCCTACACTCTCTACTTGGATTGGTAATTGAGGTTTCTGATAAGAATTCAAACATGAGTCTGGGAATGTAAGCAGAGGAATTGGGTACCGATAGCTGGGCTGGGCTGTCAATTCTTGCTTCTTAAGTAGATGCTGATGTGCCGAGGCTGCCTCAGAGCAAGTGTTTTAACACACTGTGAACAACTGAGGCTCTCATGTGTGACCAATGAAGGGATAATCACCTACTAGTGATGAGTACCTGGAAATTGTCTGGATGCCACAAGGACTTTGGCGGGCAATGCCCAGGTTTTGTGAAAATGGGCATCGGAGGTTTTTTTGGTTTCTGTTTTTTGTTTGTTTTTTGCATGGGCAGGCACCAGGAATCGAACCCGGGTCTCTGGCATGGCAGGCAAGAACTCTGCCTGCTGAGCCACCGTGGCCCGCCCTGGGCATCAAGTTCTAATAGAAAAATTGTTCTCCTGAGAATTCTTGTTCTCCTTGCAACTACCCAGAACACTCCGTCCTGCATCATGATGAAAATATGGGTCTTCTGTGACCTACTGCATGAACCTCCAACTCTGAGCTCCCTAAAGAGTGGACGTACAGGGTTTATCACACCTGGGCCACCCTCCCAGTCACGCTGGGCACCTCCCATCATGCTCCATCCCAGCACCTGCTCTGTCTCCAGTGCCTCAGTTACCACTGAGTTTAGAATTTTCAGGGGGCAGGGGGCTACCTCACCTGATGAGGCGGTAGTCTCCAGGAGGGCAGGGACCATATCTGTTTGGTTCTCCAGGTTTCCTAGAGAGCATGGTTCACCTACAGATAGCATCGGCCCCCTCCCCCTGAGCTCTTCTCATTTTCATGGACTCTGGGCTAAAACGTTATTGGCCCTTGTTGCAGGTTGAATGCATTCCCCAAAAGGTATTTCCGAGTTCTAACCTGAGATACTTGTGCATTACTTGAAAACAGTGTTGCTGCAGACAGAATTAGTTAAATTAAGATGGGGCCATATTGCAGCAGGGTGGGCCCTTAATCCAATATGCTGGATATCCTTATAGGAAGGGGAGAGGAGGGACAGACACCCATCACAGAGAAGATAACCATGTACAGATGGAGGCGGTGAAAGGACTGATGCAGCTACAAGCCAAGTCACAGCAAGCACTGCAGGGAGTTGTCAGAAGCTGGAAGGGCTGAAGGAGAGCACTCCTCAGGGGTTTTATGGGGAGTGTGGCCCTTCCAACACCGTGATTGCAGACCTCTGGTCCCCACAACTGCAAGAGAATAAAGTTCTATTGCTTTGAGCCCCCCAGTTGGTGGTACTTTGCTATGGCAGCCCCAGGAAACGTAGAGAGCCCCAAACAAAAGGAAGAGAACTTAAGATGAACAATCAGACACAACAAAAAGGACATTGTTAGGAAAATGGCATAAAACGTTTAGAACACCTTGCCATGAAAACATGAAGGCAAAAGACAAGTCTAAGTGAAGACAAAAAACAAGTCTAGGGGCAGCCTAAGATTAAAAAAAAAAAAAATTCAGAACGAGTAGAAGACTGGAATAATTTTATTCCCTCCTCGTTGATACTGGAATTTTTCAAATCACTAAATTTCTATTCTTTCCCCTTATGCCTGGCAAGGTTCTTTTATGTGCTACCGGGTACCCTAGAGCAGCACTATCCAATAGGAATTTAATATGTAGTTTTAAATTTTCTAATAGCCTTATTTCAAAAAGCAAAAAATGAGTGGCATTAATTTAAATAGCATATTTTATGTAACCCAAGATACCCAAAATATTATTGCAACAGTGATCAATATAAAAGTTATTAAAGAGAAATTTAACACTATTTTCTTACACAACACAGCCCTAGAGAGCCGTTTGCAAAAGTGAGATTGTACACCTCAGAGAAGGAATGGAATAATTCTTCATGGGGTGAGAAGAAAACATAAGGACTTGCTTTTGGACTTCATTTATCTCGAAACATAAGAAAGAAATTCAGCCTTATAAATATTTGGTATTTAGATTGATCCGACACCCTTCTAGGCCCATGGAAGGTCAATTATCTCAGGATGGACAAACCTGAGCCCAGGGCAAGCCCTTCCGGTGAGAGAAGCCCCATCTCCCATTCTGGATCAACATATTTCAAGCCACTGCGAGTCCCATGTACCTGGTTCAGGGGATAAAACTATTGCCTGATTTTAGATTAGCCTCCACAAAAGCAGTGCTTTAAACACTCCAGCCAAGAGGCCATGGATTAAAGGTACATGCTGTGACCAAAGCCAGGGGAACAAGGCCAAAGGACAGAGCCGACACTCGTTGGAAGTTTAACTCGCAAAAAGTTAAAACACAACTCTCATACAGCACAGAACTGGACATGTGTCAAAAAGCAGTAACTCTAACCCATTAAAGAGGGACTCAGTGAGACGGTAAATCTGGCTCAATCATCACTTTGAGAAACTGGATTTCTGGAGGCATTTTTGAAAAGTTTAGAATAAGCCGGCTAGGTTAAATGCACAACTCTATTCTTATACAAGATGTATTTTATTTTATTTTTTTTCTGGTCAGCATAAATGTGGATTTCACATCTTCTCAGAACACAACTTGAACATTTTGAAATACTTCTACAAGTTTTAATTTTCCCTCTATCATCTTAGAATTATTCTATTTCTCTGCTTCTGTTAAGATTAACAAGTATCTGAATTTTATTTTCATCTTCTTTCAGCATTTTAGAATGTGCTCTTCTGTGGAGGATAACTCCACTGTTAATTTTCTGCAAAATACTTGGAGGATTTTTAATTACTTCATAGTAATTAACGTACATCTTAATATATGGTATGTAATATACATTTGATACATAGTATATTTATCATTTTCACAACCACATAATATTCCATTGGGTTGAAAATACATAATTTAATTAAAAGTTCCTTTACATTTGGCATTTATTTTCTGGGTTTTGCTGTTAGGAACACCTTTGTAACATGGCTTGTGTCTCCTTGTTAATTGCTTCTTTGGTCAAGAGATATGAATATATATATTTTTAAATTTATATTTTATTTATTTTTAAGGGATACAGAAATATTTGCATTTTAGTTACGTGTATTTTACGTGTATTTTTTTTACGTGTATTTTAAATGACCTCATCTTTTTCCCCGGGGGAGAAATTATTAGCACCTCCTCCAGACAAAATCTAAGCGTTAATACACGACCCCACGTGTAAGTCCTTATATTACAGCAAATTGCAAAAATGAAACAAAAGTACATTCCCAAAGATAATGACACGATCCTTTACGGAAGGATCCTCATGGCCAAGCTTGGATACTTTCTCTTAACACGCTGAGCTCCGGGGGCGACTTCGTATTACCCACATGGGACGTTAAAAAAGGGCAAGCTCTTCAGAGCTGACAGAAAGGCTAGAAATTCAAAATTTTCCCCAAATAGGTTACTTAAAATATGGGTTTCTAGCTGGTTTTAATAAAAATGAATTTCACACGGGGCTCATAAAGAGATGCCAGTGATAATATTAGCCTAAAATGCATAACTAGCAGAGACACAGATTTTAGAGATGCACGTTCAGATTTTCATTGCGACCCTCTGGGGACCTCGCCCAGTTTCCACGGGCCTCCCGCCTACGCCGACTCGCGGCGGCCATTCACAACACCCATACGTGACACACAAGTGTGTCCCCGTGTTGTTCATCAGCCCACCCAGAAATCAACGACCACAGCCCCCAAACCGCCCACGCAACCCTCTCCCTCAGCCGCCCCAAGTTTCTAGAATGGAGGCGTGGCCCCGGCCGCTACATCCCGCGGGAGCTTCAGATCTCGCGAGAACATCAGTCACCACCGCTTTCCCTGCGGCGAACGCCTCACCCCTTTCACGTGACCAAGAGCGTCCGACGCACGCTCACACGCACGGAGGCCTCACGCATGCGCGCGTGATGGCGTCAGTTCCCGGCGGCAGCGGCCTGTTTCCGCTTTCCGCCTTGGACCAGCCGCCGGTCCGCCGCGCGCTTGTCTCTCGGTGGCCTCGGAATCATGGCGGCCACCGCCACGATGGCTACGTCGGGCTCCGCGCGGAAGCGGCTGCTCAAAGAGGAAGACATGACCAAAGTGGAGTTCGAAACCAGCGAAGAGGTGGATGTAACCCCCACATTCGACACCATGGGCCTGCGGGAGGATCTTCTGCGCGGCATCTACGCCTACGGTCGGTGGGGCGCGGACCTGGGGAGCCCCGGGGGCGGCGGGCGCGGGCCTGGCATTCCGGGAGGGGTGAGCTAGGTGAGCAGGTCGACGTGGGGGTCGTGGCGGAGGCTCCGAGGCTCCGGGGATCAGTGACGTGAGATTCCCCCCGCCCCGGCGCACAGTCGTCACTCCACGTCTGCATCTTTCGTCCCATATGCTCTTCCCGGTGCAGAGTGCCCTCCTAGGATCAGCAAGGGGTGCAGTCTCCAGGCACCTTAAGAGTCTCCATTCATAGGAACTGTTTTATACCCATTAGGTGTTAGGCAACAGGTGCTGCTCTGGGTAACGGGGATTTAGCAGCCAGCCGGGCAGTTTCCTGCCTTTATGGGGCTTAAAAACTATTTGGGAGAAGGACGAGGTGTAACTAAGGTTGTTTCAGGCAGTGATAATTTCAGTGGGGAAAATAAAGCGGGGTGAGTCAATAGAGAGTGACTGTGGGGTGGGAGGGGGCAGTTTTAGTTGAAATAGAGCAGATAGATAAGGGGAGTGACGCTTGAGACTTGAGTTAAGCGCCAGCCACAGAAGACAGTCCCTGCAGAGACAGCTGGTGCCAGCTACCCGTACATCTCCCCAAGCACGGTGTATTCCAGGAATCTAAAGAAGCCCCTGTTATGAGCTTAGGGGCGAGTTTGGAGAGATAGGCAGGAACTTGATCTTGCAAAGCATTGTTTTGGGTGATAGAGTTTGAATGTTATTTCTAAAGAGAGTGTTCTGGGTGCTCTCTGGATTTGGAGGGGAGGTGAGGCAGGGTTGGAAGCAGGAACTTAGGAGGCTTTTGCTCTAGTTCAGGTGAGAGATGATGGCTTTGCAGTGGACCAAGAGGGGAAGACAGTGGAGCTGACGTGACAGGATTTGCCAGTGATTTGAATGCTAGTGGCACAGGACTCGAGCCTGATTTCTGGGGGGTTTGAGTAACTGGGTGGGTGATGGTACCATTTGCTTGACTGGGGGTGGCGGGCAGGAAAATGGGGTAAGGACCTGGGAAGGCAAAATTAGGAGCTCTGTCTGCCTTGGACATGGAGAGTTTGAGAGGCCTGTGAGCCATGCACTTGGACATTTGGGTTGGCAGTTGTCCAGGCAAGTTTGGAGTCCTGCGAAGAAGTCAGGCCTGATTGGTGAATGATCTGTGTTTAAAGCTTGGGATAGGGTATCGTTCATCTAAATAATTTCCAAAGGTCCTCGATAGCACAAGGCATTAGAAGAGTGAGGGGAAAGCGATCTGAGGGTTTGGAAGGTGAGAAGAAACCCTTGACCCTGGTAGTGAGGCAGGCACCCTTCTCATCCCAGGGCCTCCTTGTTCTGAAATACTGTTGTTGGTTCCCATCTGTGTCCTTGCGCATTCCGAGGGATTTAAAGGATATTATATTTGCTTTTATGTTAAGATGGGAAATTGTACTGTATTTTGAAAAACAATTGAACTATGATTCTGTATATAAAGTTTTGTTTACTTCAAACATGGTCCTTCAAAATAACCCCTCCCTTGGTAGTTGCTGTGCCAGAGGGTAGCAGGTGGGTGATTACCACAACTACCTGGAGACCGGATTCTCTTTCTCGGGACACACAGTATGACCCAAGCAGGAACTAAATGCAGTTAGAGTTAACACAAATAGCCCACAGACATAATGCTGTAATCAGTGTTACAGATTTTCTTTTTCTTTTAATTTATAAAGTAATACACTCCTCCAAAAAAACAAACGAACGAGCGAACAAAACAATACAGACTTAGATCCAGCCACAAAGATAGAACTAATTAAAGAAAAAATTAGGTTCTCTTCCCCCAATCCCATTTCCAGGGGTAACCACCAATGACCTTTTGGCACCCATACACAAACTTTTTTGTTTTAATGTTTTTATTGCAATATCTTCACACACCACACAGTCCACCCAAAGTATACAATCAGTAGCTCACAATATAATCACATAATTGTGTATTCATCACTATGATCATTTTTAGAACATCTGCATCATTCCAGAAAAGAGAAATAAAAAGAAAAACCCCATAGGCATCCCATACCCCTTAACCCTCCCTCTCATTGACCACTAGTATTGTAGTCTACCCAATTTTTTTTTACCCGTTATCCCCCTTCCCCATTATTTATTTATTTATTGTCCTTATTTTTCTCTCATCTGTCCATACCTGGGTAAGCCACAATGTTTTCACAATCACACAGTCACATTGAAAATATGTAGTTATACAGCTGTCTTCAAAAATCAGGGCTACTGGCAAATCAATAGGCCATGCCCTCGATCATGAGGCTTACTCTGGTGAAGCTTATGTTAGTAGCGGAGAAGCTTAGATCTTCCTATAGACATGCCTAAGAGTTACTTCTGGAGGACCTCTGTTGTTGCTCAGATGTGGCCTCAGTCTCTCTAAGCCCAACTCTGCAAGTGAAATCATTACCCTCCCCCCTACGTGGGACATGACATCCAGAGGTGAAAGTCTCCCTGGTAACATGGGAGAGGACTCCCAGGGATGAATCCAGACCTGGCACCATGGGATCATCAATTACATCCTGACCAAAAGGGGGCAAAGAAGTGTAATTAATAAAGTATCAGTGGCAGAGAGAGTTCAAATAGAGTCGAGAGGCTACTCTGGAGGTTGCTCTTACACAAGCTTCAGGTAGACCTTGCTATCTGTCATAACCTGCTAGCCCCCAACCAGGACCATTCCAGCCAATCCTAAAGAACACCTAGGACAATATATAAGATTCCACAAGGGTTCCAGGCACTAGAGTAACTTTCCAGAAACCAACCTCCAGATGGGTCCCTGATCCAGATAAGCCCTGAAACCTAGCTCAGCCTCTCCAGAACACCAGCTAGTTCTACCTCCCTACCCCATATTAGTGACAGACCCTTCCAATAGCAAAAATTTAGAATTGCCATAGCCCAAAAAACCCCAAAGAGAAGTATGGAAAGATTAAAGGTGATGGTGGAATTATACATAGCCGATAGGACTTAACAAATGAATATGAATTCTGACTCATTAAACTGACATCTCTTTTAGTCTCCAGTATTTTAGAGCAGCTAGAAGTAAAAATCTAAAATTGTGAAATTATAACCCACAATGTTAAAGTCTGAAATATGTTCTACAACTAATTGTGGTGCTTTGCTTTGAAATATATAGCTTTTTTTATATACGTGTTATTTTTCACAAAAAAAGAAGGAAAAAAAGTCAATTGTGATGATAAAAAAGTATTTAAGCCCAATGGCCACCTATATTCTGGAGCAGCTAGAAGGAAAAATATGAGAGGATTGTGTGATAGCCCATGACAAACTCTAGAATCTATGCTATAACCACTTTTTGAAGAGTGCTTTGAAAACTATTGCTTTTTTATTTCTTTGTTTTGTATATATGTTAGACTATACAATAAAAAAGTTAAAAAATAAACAAACCAAACCTTTTAGGAAGATAAAACTTTTGCAGTGTGACTGTGTGATTGTGAAAGCCTTGTGTCTGATGCTCCTTTTATTCACGGTATGGATAAATGAGTAAAAAAAATATGGATAAAATAAATAATAGGTAAAAGTGTAAAATAAATTAGGTAGTTGGAAATACTTGTGGTCAATGAGAGGGAAAGATAAGGGGTATGGTGTATATGAGTTTTTTCTTTTTTTCTTTTTATTTCTTTTTCTGGAGTGATGCAAATGTTGTAAAAGATGATTCTGGTGATGAATACACAGCTATGTGATAATACTGTGAGCCATTGATTGCACACTATGTAGGGAATTTGTGTGTGAATATTTGTCAAGAAAAATATTTTTAAAAAAACAACCTTATGGCTAAAAAAAAAAAAAAACAAAAAATCAGGGCTACTGGAATACAGTTCAACAGTTTCAAGTATTTCCCTCTAGCCACTCCAAACACCATAAACTAAAAAGGGGTATCTGTGTAATGTGTAAGAATAACCTTTGGATAACCTCTCGACTCTGTTTGGAATCTCTCAACCACTGACAATTTATTTGGTCTCATTTCTCTCTACTTCCTTCTGGTCGAGAAGCTTTCTCAGTTCCATGATGCTGGGTCCAGACTCATCCCCGGGAGTCATGTCCTACAGAGTGGGGAGGGCAGTGAGTTTTTCTGCCAGGTTAGTTTTGAGAGAGGCCACATCGGAGCCACAAAAGAGGTTCTCTAGGGGTGGTTCTTAGGCATAATTATAAGGAGCCTTAGCTTCTCCTTTGCAGGAATAAGTTTCGTAGGGGCAAGCCCCAAGACTGAGGGCTTTTGAATTGGTTATCCCCACTGCTTGGGAGAATATCAGGAATTTCCCAAATAGGGAAGTTGAATTTCCTCCTTTCTTCACAGTCCCCCAAGTGGACTTTGGAAATATTATTCTCTGCCCAAATTAATCTAGAATGTATCGGGGCATTACACTAACTTCCTATGCAAACTTTGAAAAACAAAAACAAGTATAAAGCTAGGGTCTCTGTATATTCTCCAGTTTGTTCACTTTATAGTGATTTTGTTTGTACAGATAACACTCCCTGTGAGTCAGTATAAAACTCCACGTCAGCCTGATTTGTTTGGCCACTGTTTATTGAGAGCCTCCTGTGCTGGTCATCGGGTTAGGCTAGAGGAGGAAAAAGAAAAAAGATGTCACCTCTGCTCTCAGGCAGCTCCTAGTCTATGAATTCAAACGTGTAGTTGTCGAGGTTAAAGCTCATTTCTTGTGCTTTTATTTGCAGGATTTGAAAAACCGTCCGCAATCCAGCAGCGAGCCATCAAGCAGATAATCAAAGGGAGGGATGTCATTGCACAGTGAGTCGGTGTCTTGAGCAGATCAGAAACTCCCGGCCTGTTAGAGCAGACTGTGGTCTGAGGCTTTGAGGAGACAGCTACATTTTGTACCCTTCTTACTATGCTCTTACGTGACCACAAGGTTTTGTATATGTTTTTATATTTGTGTCCTCTACTATAGAAGGCTTGAATTTTTCAGTCAGCTTTCCTTAGCTTTTACTTTGTGTGTGGAACTTTATGTAGAATTATTATTCGCTTTATTCTTGATTTGCTTAATGTTTACCAAGACTCATTTGGAAAAAAAAATTCTTAGAAGATGGTTTAGTCCAAAATCATAGAGAAGAATTATATAAAGGGGAGTCAGTCCTCCTTTTGCTTTTACCTGTAAAGCACCTATTGAAGCTACAGGTTCTGCCCTGAGGCATGAACCACACCTGTCCTAATCACCTATGACGCTTTAAAAATTGATGCCCGCACTCCCTCCCTTGCCATTAAGATGTCATTGGTCTGTGGGGCACATCTGCTCAGCGAATGCTGCTAACCTGAAGTCACCTCTGTGGAGCCCAGGATGAGGGGCTGTGGGAGCGAGGACAGTGCATGTGGCCTCTCCTGCGCTTGGCCCCACTGGTCTGCGTTTCTTTTACAGGTCCCAGTCGGGAACAGGCAAAACAGCGACTTTCAGTATTTCAGTCCTGCAGTGCTTGGATATTCAGGTACCAAATCTCTTTCTATGATATAAATATATACTTAATATATATGTACTTAATACTTCCTCTTCTATACTGCAGTGTTCAAAATGTAAATTTAAAAAAATTCTTTCTTGTTGTATGGTCTCAGCACATTTTTAAGTCTTAATCAGCAGCAGCTGATCACTGATATCTGAGGTAACTAATCTCCTGTCATAAATTCCTTTTTGTTTAGGCCAGGAGATTTTTAAAAATAGACTAAATTCTTGTCTGCAACCAAAAATCTTGACTGATACCTTTTATTGTTTAAATAACATATGATTTGCTTATCTCTGGTGGGAAATCAGAAGTATAGGTGATATTAGATAATCTTTAAAATAGATCTCATACTGAGGCATCTGTATTTTTTCCAATGATTTTACTAGGTTCGTGAGACCCAAGCTTTGATATTGGCTCCAACGAGAGAGTTAGCTGTACAGATTCAAAAGGTAGGACAATTAAAGATAACAATTTCACATTTACGAGTATTACTTTTATAAATTCAGTCGTAAAATATTGATTGATTATAATGAGAAACCAGCAGAACTGCCTTCATTTTGTTGGAGAGAGGAGGAGGAGGAGAGTTAGGTTCTTTGTGATTTTAATGATTGGCATACAGGGTGATTGGTGGTCATGTTAAAGTGGGAGGGGCTGGGCTTCGTTCTAGGGAGACTTGGGTATTTCTAACCATGAGGCCTTGTGGCAGGCCCTGGGCATGAGCAGCATGAGCTGTGAGGCATGTGTTTTCTTCCAGGGCCTGCTCGCTCTGGGTGACTACATGAATGTCCAGTGCCATGCCTGCATCGGGGGCACGAACGTTGGGGAGGACATCAGGAAGCTGGATTATGGACAGCACGTTGTGGCTGGCACACCAGGACGTGTCTTTGGTAAGTACTCTTGTCTACAAAAACTTGGTTGCAAAATAGTATCCATAAGAAGTGCTTAAACAATAGGGCAGTTTCCACTTGGCGTGCTTAATGGTGGAGTTTTACATTTCAGTAGGATGTAGGAGGTGGCAGGAAAGTATCTGAAAGCTGCAAGAACAGTTGAAATGGTTAATTTTTTCCGCAGTGCTGCAAGGTGTAATTTTAAAATCTAATTTTATAGACATGATTCGTCGCAGAAGTTTAAGGACACGTGCTATCAAGATGTTGGTTTTGGATGAGGCTGATGAAATGCTGAACAAAGGTATGAGTGATGAGAACTTTTCTACTGATGTGTATAATTCTTAATTCTTAAATTTTCGCAGTGTAAGTTGAAATAGGAATGTAATGAAAGTGTTCTGAGTATGAATTCTGTTTTCCTTCTGTAAAAAATAATTGTACTTTGTGAGCAATTATGAACATAAACTCCTACTTTGATCTTTTTGTAGTAGTTACATTTATCTTTTTTTTTTTTTTTGCATGGGCAGGCACTCGGAATCGAACCCGGGTCTGTGGCATAGCAGGCGAGAACTCTGCCTGCTGAGCCATTGTGGCCCACCCCTTTTATCTTTTTGTAGTAGGAATTCATAAGCTAGTATGACAACCAGAGCAACAGCATTTCAACTAAAACTGATAGGGCATTGCCAATATGTCTTGGAGGATCAGCACAGGCTGCACCAGAGTTGGGATGCTGCTCGATGATCATAGAAGTCCCTGGTGGCGATTAAAATGCGGGGGGGTGGGGGGGGTGAGTTATGTGACATGCTAGACATGGGCATTAGATGTATGTGTGAAGGTTTTGTTTTCAAAGCTCGAGACTGCTCTTCTAATATGGAGCCTCAGCAATTAAGAGCTGTTCAGGCCTCAAAGAGCAAAAATTACTACATGCAATTGAGCTTTTTAATGTATGTATAAAAAATACTGTTTTCTTTAAAAATGTTATGATAAGTAATTCAGAAAAGTACCCCCCAAGAGGGAAAAAAAAACAGGTAAACATTATTTTACACACTTACGCATGTATAAAGTGTGTGTATGTACATACACATAGATATGTAGACCCCCAGTGAGAGACATAATTTGTCAAGATGATCATCAGCAAGTGTGAGAGTGTGTGTGTAAATGAACCAGCCCTTGCAGCCTCATTAGAGAAAGCCAAAGCCAAGAATGAGGCTCACGGTTGACGGGGAACGGGCTATGGAAGGACAAAGACACATGGAATTAAGGTGGTAGTCAGTGGCTTTACAAATGAGGCCATTGATCCAGGGTTCCCGGCTATGTGGGTCAGGAAGTGAAACCAGGAGGAAGCTGCAGGCCTGAAGATGCTGAGGACTGGAGAAGCTCAAGGTCTTGAGGAGATAAGAGGAGTAAGGAAAGGAGTTTTGGAGGTGGTGCAGTTCTAGGTGAGAAACAGCCATGAGGGGAGGTTGCTGAAGATGATAAGAGGGAAAGACCAGAATTGGAGCAGGGGGTATCTTCAAGCTGTTTAAAATACCTTTTCTATTCATTATGTAGACCATATGCATTCATTGAGCAGATGTAAGTTTTAAAAATAAGCAAAAGTAGAAAATTTGTATTTGCAGACTTTTTCTATTCATACCTGTAGTTAACTCTGTTTTTATTTTGTGTATATGGTTTAAAAGCTGCTTTTAAAAAATCAGCATATCATCTGTCTTACCCATGACAAGAAAAAAAATTGTACATTTTAATGGCGATAAGGTATTCTGTTGTTTGGATGGTCCATCATTTATTAAATCAGTTCTGTTTTATTGGTTGTCTAGACTGTTTTCATCTTTATTTTTTAAAAGATAAATTTCTAGAATTTGGATATATACTTTTTAGGCTTTTCATATGTTCTGCCAAAATGTATGAGAACTCAGTCTCAAAAAAAGTACATGAGGGCTTCTTCTAAGTGTTAGCATTTGGGCTCCTTCAGTGATGGGGACTTGCACAAGTGTGAAACACTTCAGACAGATTTCCAGTGTTTATCTGCTCCCGTCCCGTGGGGCAGTGATTCCCACGGTATTCTTACCATGTGAGAACTTGCTAGAAAAGCATGTCTCAGGGTCCAGCTGGTCTGAGGCATCAGAAACTGGCAGTCTTTTGAGAAACCTACCGTGGTCTGGAGGCAGGGCCCTGCCCACCAGCGTTCCCTGTGCCCAGCTCCTAGTCATCCTGCCCACATGTGGGAGCAGTTGCCACCGATGGCCTGTGGCCGGGTTCTGCTTGCTGATAGGTTTTACTCAGCTTTCCTCACTATGAAAAAATAGTTGCTGTTGCTTGCCAACAGCTTTTAACTGGAAGATTTTATGTAAAAATCCAAATTTCTGGATTCTCTTAAAATGTGATGATTCCACCACACTGGACCTGAATTCTCACAGCAGCAGCAGCTGGGACTTGGTGTGACTGTCCTCTAGGCATTTGAGATCATGCATGGTTCAGGTCTAGGGTTGCTTTTCACTTTTAACATCCAGGGCGCTCAGGGAAGGAGCCCATGACAGCCACAGCGCTTCAGAATGAGAAGCACAGACACCTAGAGAGCGCGGAGTTGGGGGAGGGCTGGAGGAGTGGAGAGGAGAGGGTGCGTGAATTTGGGTCGGCTCTGTAAAAATGAGGTTACTTGTACTTTACCTCACAGTAGCAACTCTGTGTTAAATAAATGTGTGAATTGATGAGCAACTTCTGTTTAAATGTGTTCGGCCTTAACATTTTCTTGTCTTAACTTCTCTTTCTAGGTTTCAAAGAACAGATTTACGATGTGTACAGGTATCTGCCCCCAGCCACCCAGGTGGTGCTCATCAGCGCCACGCTGCCCCATGAGATCTTGGAGATGACCAACAAGTTCATGACGGACCCCATTCGCATCTTGGTGAAACGGTGAAAACACTCTGCTTCCACACATCACTGAAGCTTGGGGTTGTAAAGGGTTTTAAAACATTGAACAATCTTTATAATTTCTTTTTTAAAAAAACTGGTTTTGTATCCTTATTCCCCCTTTTGACCCAATAATTCTGAATTTTAAAAATCAGCCAACAGTATTTATCATTGTGTCAGGAATGAAAGGTGATCATGTTCCTTAGAACAGTTTTGAGGGCAGTACAAGTAATTACTTTTTGAGAACGAGCCAGAGTTCAGACCTGAGGGGCGGAAGTGATGACTGGTGGGAGTCGGCTGGTGTGAGAGGGGCCACCTCCCTGTAGCTGCCTGTGATCCAGGCCTTGTCTCTCTTGTCCATTATTATTTCCCTTGTGTGTAGTTCCTCAGTGAATAACAGGATTTTTCTTTGTCCTCCAGTGATGAGTTGACTCTGGAAGGCATCAAACAGTTTTTTGTGGCAGTGGAAAGAGAAGAGTGGAAGTTTGACACTTTGTGTGATCTCTACGACACGCTAACCATTACTCAAGCGGTCATCTTTTGTAATACCAAAAGGAAGGTGCGTGGCTGCTTATTTCTTTATGTCCTTGTAAGGAAACGTTTAAGATTGAGTCTCTTAATAACTTAGATCATACTTTGCCTATAAAGAGCCAGATAATAAACATCTCTGGTTTGTGGGCTGCAGGACCTCTGTCTCATCAAAAGGCCTCCCTTGACATTACGTAAACGGACTTGAGCGCCTATGCCCGAATAAAGCTCTGTTTACCAGAACAGGCAGTGCGATGGCTTTAGCTCATGCCTGCTCTAAGGCAGTGATTCTATACCCTGCCTGCATATAAGAATCATCTGAGGACTTTTGGGAAAACAATGGTGCTGGCCCACTCCTGAAGATTCTAATTTGGTTTAAAGTGAGCTTTTTTTCTTCTTGAATGGAAAAGATGCTTTGCTCACATAGAGGAGAGACAGAGCTGGGTCAGCTTGATCATGGACATTAGCCCTTAACAGCCAGCAGGTTTCCATCCCTAGGTATCAGGGAAACCGATTGTGCTCACCCCTCTTGCCAACACCAGTGTTTTGAATGCCTGGTAATTCCAGCTGTAGGCAGAACTGAGAATTACTGGACTCTACCTGAAAGAGAAAAGGGAATTTTGTATTACATTCTAAGATTCAGCTTCAGATGAGATTAATGATAAGTGTTGTTTTTTGCCTTTAGAGAAGTGTTAAATGGAACAAATGAATGAAGAGGATCTTTTAAATGTGTCCCAATAGGTGCTGGAGAGCATTAAGCTCACTGTATACCAGTTGAGATTAGTCTTGAGTTTTAAGAACATTTGCTTTGTGAATATTCGTATTGGGCCTACAAATCACAGAAGTAAGTTCCTGGTACAAATTTCTGCTTTGGTTTGTTTACCTTTGCATCTCCCGGTTTGGTTTGTAGGTTGACTGGCTGACAGAGAAGATGAGAGAAGCCAATTTCACGGTCTCGTCGATGCACGGGGACATGCCGCAGAAGGAGCGCGAGTCCATCATGAAGGAATTCCGCTCTGGCGCCAGGTCGGTTGGCTGCCCCCTGCTCACCACTCCCCTCAGCAGACAGGCGTGCTGGCTGGGCCCGTCTGTCGGCTGCCCCCTGCTCACCACTCCCCTCAACAGACAGGGTGGCCAGGCCTTTCTGTGGGCGCCACACCTCGTAGGTGCTGGTGTGATGCCACCGCCCCCAGCTCCCTGTGAGATCATGTCCTCGTCTCGGAGCTGAGGCTCAGGGAGATCAGGTTGTTTGCTAGGAAGTAGGAGGTGGGGGGCACTGCTGATGTGGCATATTAGGTTGAGGTTATAACTAGCCTTAACTAGATAGGTTAGTTGCCTTAGGTGGCAGTGTATTTGTTCCAAATGAATGAGTATTTTCTATATTTTTAGAAGTGATTTTTAGCTTAATTGTATGATGGTCAGAAAACCTTCTTTGTATGATTTCATTCCTTTGAAAATATCCTAAGACTTGCTTTGTGGTCCAACATATGGTCATTTTCTAAAATGTGTACTTGAGCAGAATGTATGTTCTGCAGTTCTGTATATATGCCCATTAGATTTCAGTTGTTAATTGTCTTTTTCAAGTCATTTGCATCTTTTAAATTCCTGTTTTATCAGTATTGAGAGCAGTGGATGCGATTGTTCTTTGTAGGTCTGTCAGTTCTTGCTTTACATTTTCTAAGACTGTTAATAGGTACATACAAAGTTAGCATTATGTATTTCTGGAGAATTCAGTCTTTTATTATTGAAGTATCTGCCTTTATTTGTAATAATGCTTTTGTCTTAAAAGGTACTTCACGT
Organism: Myrmecophaga tridactyla; assembly: GCA_004026745.1. Lineage (NCBI taxonomy): Eukaryota > Metazoa > Chordata > Mammalia > Pilosa > Myrmecophagidae > Myrmecophaga > Myrmecophaga tridactyla. Next base: position 41,016 of record PVIY010016370.1, read on the forward strand.
GATATAGTCACACTGACTTTACTTTGGTTAGTGCTTACATAAGTACATTCGTTTCCTCTTTTTTACATCCTTTTTGTATACTTTTTATTTCTTGCAAACAGCATACAAGTTAGGTTTCATATTATAATCATATAATCATGGGATGGAATACTCTAACTTGAACATAATCATGTTTATTTGTCATCTTTTCTGTGATTCCTTTTTATTTTGATTTTTTAAAAATTACTCCTTTTCTCCCCTTTCTTAATTTGGGAGATGGTTGTTTCTTTTTCTTTCTTTTTTAATTTTATTGACAAAACAATATACAAACAAAAACATTCTTAACATATAAACATTCCATACTTGGTATACAAGCAATGGCTCATAATATCATCACATAGTTGTATACTCATCACCATGATCATTTCTTAGAACATTTGTATCACTCCAGAAAAAGAAAAAACTTATACATACCATAACGCCTACCTGTCCCTCTCATTGACAACTAGTATTTCCATCTACCCAATATATTTTAACCTTTGTTTCCCCTTTTTTTTCCTCTATACCTTACCCCTTTCATTGATCACTAGTGTTTCAAGCTACTCAATTTATTTTAACATTTATTTTTATCCATATTTTTTACTCATCTGTCCATACCGTAGATAAAAGCAGCAACAGAAACAAGGTTTTCACAATCACTTAGTCACATTGTGAAAGCTATGTATTTATACAGTCATCTGCAAGAAACATGGCTGCTGGAATACAGCTCTACAATTTCAGGCACTTCCCTGTAGCCAGTCCAGTATATCATAAACTAAAATGGTGATATCTGTGTAATACACAAGAATAACCTCCAAAATAACCTCTTGACTCTTTGAAACATCTCAGCCACTGATGCTTTATTTTGTCTCATTTCTCTCTTCCCCCTTTCAGTCAAGAAGGTTTTCTCAATCCCTTGATGCTCATCCTAGGATTTCTCTCCCATGTTGCTAGGGAGGTTTACACCCCTGGGAGTCATGGCCCATGTAGAGAAGGGGAGGGCAGTGAGTTTGTGTGCCGTGTTAGCTGAGAGAGAGAGAGGCCACATCTCAGCAACAAAAGCGGTTCTCTGGGGGTGACTCTTAGGCCTAATTTTAAGTAGGCTTAGCCTGTCCTTTGCAGGGATAAGTTTCATATGACCAAACCCCAAGATTGAGGGCTCAGCCTATTGATTTGGTTGTCCACCTTGCTTGTGAGAATATCAGGAATTCTCCAAATGGGGAAGTTGAATTTTCCCCCTTTCTCATCATCCCCCCAGGGGACTTTGCAAATACTTCTTTATTCACTGTTAAATCACTCTGGGATTTATCAGGGCATGGTTGTTTCTTTTTATTATTGAGTAGTTACCCTAGAGATTTTACAGACATCTGTGTTAGCAACATCTATTAACAATTATTTATCATATTCCTTGACAATACTGGGACGTTCAAACACTTTTAACTCCATTTACTCCCAAACTTGTATGTTATTATTGTCGAGCCTTTTAATTTATTTATGTTTTATACCTCACGAGGCATTATTTTATATAACAAGATTTATTTCTATTTAGATACACACTTAACTGTACCTGTAACTCTTTTTTTCCCCCCTTCATCTCTGAACGTCTCTCTGATAAATTTTCTGCTGCCTGATGAACATTTCCTTTAGTGTGGATCTGCTGCTGACAAATGATCTGTTTTAGTTTGTCTGAAAATGTTTATTTGTCTTTGAAATGTTTTTTCAGATGTCTTGAAGGAGATAATTATTGGGATAGAATTCTAGATTTGTAGCAGTTTTCTTTCTACACTTTAATGATCTAATTCTGCTGTTTTTTGGTTTCTATCTTTTGGAAGTCAGCTGTTAGTCTAACTGTTCTCCCTTAAAAATAATGTCATCTTCCTTTCTGGCTGCTTTTTAGATTTGTTTCTCTTTGTGTTTTACTTTCAGCAGTTTTTACTCTGTATTTACATGTACATTTCTTTTTTTTTTTTTTTTTTTTTTTTTTTTTTTTTTTTTTTTTTTCAATTTTTTTTTCAGGTTTTTTTTTTACATGGCAGGCACCAGGAATCGAACCCGGGTCCTCGGGCACAGCAGGCAAGCGTTCTTACCTGCTGAGCCACCATGGCCCACCCGTACATTTCTTTTTATTTGTCCTGTTTGGGATTCATAGGACTTCTTGACTCTCTCTCTACCTAATCTCTGAGATTATCTGCCAGTGACACCCCTCTGTCCTTTAAATTTCTCTCTCCTCTTCTGCTGTCCCTTAATACTTTGAAGTCCTCTAGATGTTCACTAGAAATAAAGTTCAAGCTACTTAATGCAATTTTAAGTTTTCTAGTACCACATTAAAATAGGTAAAAAGAAGCAGGTGATTGATTCTTAGCAATATATTCTATTTCACTCGTATCATAATGTCATCTCAACACATAATTGGTACTAAAGGATATTTGTGTTCTTTTTCTGTTCACCCTTCAAAGCCTGCTGGGCATCTTACACTCGCAGCCACATTCAGGGGCTCAGTCGTCAGGTGTGGCGTGAGGCCTGGGACTTGGGCTGTGCAGGGCTCTGGCACGTAAGAGCGTGTGTGTATGAAGAACAGGCGTGTGATGCCTTTCACATTTGAAGATGCTACAGACACTAACACCAAAATCAGAGAAGTTACTTACTGTTCTTAATTGAGTTTTTTGTTAGGTAGAAGTAAAATATTTTTTCCCAATTACGGGTCTAGGACATACTCCGGCAAAATGAAATGTGGCATAGAGAGTATCCATGGTATCAGGTAGAGCACAGGAACTAATTAAATATGCCAAACACCCCTCCCCCTGGCCCCTGGACAGATTTCCTGCACGGTCTCTAATGCTTCACTCTGTCAAACCATCAGGTGAGGGGTGACCTAATACTCAGGTGTTGGGGGCTCCTCCAGGCGAACAGAAACGAATGGAAGCAAGTCTAGTCTTAAGCTCTGTAATGAACGTGCTGGGGTCCATTGTCTCCCTTCCCTGCAGCCGAGTCCTCATTTCCACCGACGTCTGGGCCCGGGGGCTGGATGTGCCTCAGGTGTCGCTAATCATCAACTACGACCTGCCCAATAACAGAGAGCTGTACATCCACAGGTACGGCCGCTGGCCTGGGTTCGCGCTCATCCAGGTATTTGGTCACATATATTCTGTGTTTATTAACATAATTTTGTTGACTTCCTAAAGGATTGGGCGGTCGGGTCGCTATGGCCGCAAGGGTGTGGCCATCAACTTCGTGAAGAACGACGACATCCGCATCCTCCGGGACATCGAGCAGTACTACTCTACCCAGATTGACGAGATGCCCATGAATGGTGAGGGGACCCCGCTGGTATGGCTGTGGGGGGACCTTCCTCGTCCTCACTGGTTAGGGATTCTCGAGGGTCTCCCCGGTTTTTTCTCTTTTTCTTTTTTCTGTTTTTATTTGTTTTGATGAGGGGGTGGGGTGCAGTTGAGAAGTCTGTTATGAGGGTTTAGCTAAATTTACAAATTTTCATTGGTGTAAACCTTTCTTCCATTTCAGTTGCTGATCTCATCTGAAGGAGCAGTCTTGCTGCACCAAGAATGAGTTGGAGACTCATTCCCCTAAAGTGTCCCCATTTTACTTAATGGGGGTTTATAGGAACCCTTTCTCACATCCCACCCCAGGAAAAGCTCTGGCATATCTGCCGTCTTTTCTTACCCACATGTAAATAACGTGTTTCTCTAAGTCTTTTTCATTAAACAGTTAAAACTTTTATCATAAATTCTAATGAATATTTCTTAAGATGTCATCAGCTTTTCCAGTAACTTGCTATGTAATCGTGGCCAGGTCATTTAACTCCATTTTCTGAACTTTAAGACGGAAGTGCTAGCGAACTCTTCTCCTTCCCCAGATTGATTGAGATGATCATAATCTAAATCTCTAGGGGAGGTTAGAATCATCAGGTTCTGAAAACAGTTTATAATAGAAATTCCTCTATAACTGTGACTAGTTCTTCATACAGTGGCATTGGCACCCCCTGCAGGGATCTGCTTAAGGATGCAGGTTCTCAGGCCTGCCTGAGCTGCTTCAGACCCTGCCAGCACCATGGGCTCCGGGTGGCGTGGTGCCCATCACTGTGAGATGCTCTGGGCTGGGCCAAGCTGCGTAATGAGTGACCACGGGGGCTGCTTTGCTGTGTAGACACAGTGTGTTCAGGCTGTTTGCTGGCAGCTGGCAGCAGCAGTGGATGATGCCTGACCTGACACGCGCTGGCCCAGCACTGCTCTGCTTGTGGCCACCTCTAGCCCCTGGCCTCACGGGGCAGCTGCTCTTAGGCTCACTGCAGACAGGAGGGAGCAAGGTTCTCAGCAGGCAGTTTCTCCAGGGCGTGCTCTCAACCACTCTGTTCTGTTTCGAGCTTGGGTCCGGGATGCTCGGGGCACGTCTTCCTGGAATACCATTTTCCCCTCCAGGTTTGGGAAGCAGGAGGGCATGTGGAGGTATACATTGGTGATTAGAGCAGGCTGATCATTCCTCTGTCTCCAGCTAAGAAGGTGGCAAGCAAGAGGGAAAGGTGATGCCCAGCCTCAGCCAGGAAGCTGCAGATAGAGGAATAGAGGCCATAGTTTCCTGTGGGTCAGCCTTGGGTCCTGCAGGCTTTGGTGCAGAGGGTAAGGTGCCCTGGCTAGAAGGAAAGCTCCGTTGCGAGGCGGGGTTGGTTCTGGGTTAGTGAGCACAGCACATTATGGCAGGGGAGGAAAAGGCCTGTGCGTGTTGGCGACTTGGAGGAGTCAGTGGGAAATGGAGAGGAGGAGGTAGTGAGACGTCTGGGAGATGCTCCCTGAAATGCGGGCCAGGAAAGGCGACAATAATTACCCAAAGAAAAGCCACAAATAGCCCTGCAAATGCACCCTTGTTGATAAACCATCTGTGATCACCAGCCTCCGTGTTGGCCAAGGGTGCCTGGGTGTTTGTGCTGGGCTTCCATAGCAGAGCTTTCAGGAAGGCAGCCTGGCTGTTGGGAAGGAAAAGCAGTTAAAATGTTTCCTTTAGATGAGTAATTCTGCTTCAGGCAATAGTCTGCAGTGTAGACTGCACACAACGGATTCAACGTAGTGGCCACTCACCACTGCGTCGGTGCTGCTGCAACCAAGAAAGGAAAGCTGAGTGCTCATCGCTGGGTGCTGGGAGTGGGGAGGGAGGGGAAGCTTAACGGTCACTCTTCAGGAGGGCTATCTGGCTTGCTGGCCCCTCAGAGGCTAACACCATGCAGCTGCGGCCCCTTGGCACATGGGCATTATCTAATTAAGGCAAGGGGGCAGGGCTGCTTCAAGCTGGGTGGTGAGAAAAGCAACTGCAAACTCTGAGATGCTTCCCAAGGTTTCAGCCTAGGGACTTGGTAAAGTGTAACTTTGTGGTCCTACTTCACTCCATCCTGGCAGACTGGGTTTTCCATTGACTGAGTCCTTAAACTTTGCCTTCAACTCAGTTTGTGTTTTTACTGAATTTTCCCCTTCATTCAAATTTTTGAGAACACTGTAAGGGCTGGTGCAAAGATGGCAGAAAGACCCTTCACGAACTGAAATGCAGCAGCTAGGGTGCTTGGACCAGCTCCAGGGGGCCTTCAGATCTGCCATGGAGAGGGGCCTCCTTTACGGAGCTACCTGCCCCGCATTGGGGGGTGCGGGGGGCACCTAAGGCACATGCCACTCTCTGTCCATTCCATGCAGGACCTCAACAGGCACCGTGCCTGTACCCGACCCATTTTTTTGCTATGACAATTGATAGGTTTTTTAATTTTGCAATTAAACACATTAGCTACATCTCCAGTTTTACAGAAGCAAAGACTGAAGCTCACGTTTCCTCACTGTTACAGAAGGTTTGGATTGAGGTTTGGAACATGGGAGGGAAATGATGTTCCCTGTGGGTTTAGATGATCTGCTTGGAGTGACTCCATTAAACATACTTTTGATAAAAATAAATTATTGTGTTTTTACATTTGATTTCTAAACACCTTGATGGCTGCTCATTATTTATAGAATTAAGTTCTATAAAGAAACTCCCTCCCTTTGAACCTGGTTTTCTGTATTACATCCTCTGCTACAATTTTATTTTCCTGCAGTCCTTTGAAATCACTGTTTGTCTGATTCTGTTCACTGGCATGTGTCCTCCTGGCATGTGCTTCTTGGTTCCTGCTCCTCCCTGCTCTGAGGAGGCTCTGCGGTCCTGCCGGGACACCCGCCTCACGGCTTCAGGCTATGCTGGGCCCCTGCTGCCAGGTCAGCAGCATGAGCCTTAAGTCAGCAGGATGGCATGGCGCCCACCGGTTCCTGGGACCCGTCGGCATTTACTGAATGGCTGGGGGACAGAGAACAGACAAGCAGAGGAACACACCCAAGTTCCAGTTCTGTAAAGATGGCATATTTTTCCAAATTTATAGATAGAATCTCATTCTAATTAACCTTTTGGGATTGTCTTGGATTTCGATAAAAGATTCTTGTGTTCATCTGAATTTAGCCACGAAATACTCCTCTGAACATTGTAATTATGAAAACTTAAAACCTAAGTACTCATCTATAGAGTTAAGCAGCTGGTTAAATTACATCTGCTCAGTGGAATGCTATGCCACCATTATTTGAAAAATGATAGAAATAGATTTATTGACATGAGGTGATCATAATGTACAGGAAAAAGTTAGGAAGGAGGTTTGCCCACATTATCTCTGGAGGGCGAGATAAAGGTAATCCTTTCTTTTCGCCAGGGGTTCCTTATTTTCCTGCAATAGATATTACTCGTGAAATAGTTTAATTAAATTCATTATTTCAAATAGGAAAAATACTGGAAAAGGGAAACGTTGGGAAGATTTTACCAGTTTTTTTTTAAACTAAGTTTACCAGTAGAAGAACAGACACAGATTAAAGCAACAAAATAGAAAAAACCCAGAGACAGCAGTGCCCTTAGGACTAAGTGTAGCATTTCTAATTAAGGGGGAAAGAAATTACTCCAGACGTCAGCTAGGATAGCTGCTTAAAACCTTTTTTGAGAAAAACGCTAAATCTTCCTCTCATTCCCCACACCTTAAGTTCCAAAGGAATTCAACCTCAGAAGCAGGTGAATATTTGATCTCAGAGAACAATTTTAAAAACACTTGAAAAATAAATGATTACTAGAGAAATAAACTTACCTGAGTAAAGCAATGTTACCTTCAACTGAAATGCAAAGTAAGAAAAACACTTGTCACGGGTAACAGTTCAGTGCATTAACTGATAAGGAGCTCTCACGAGTCACGAAGGAGCAGTGTCCGTAGGATTAAGTGGACCTGATCAAATGCGTCTGCTTGTCCTGAGGAGTCGACGTCCTGGTGCTGGCAGCTGGGCGGGGAATCCCAGGCCCAGTAGTCTCTGGGCTTTCAGCTCTGCCATCCTGAACACGTGGTGGTGTCCTCATGGTTAGGATGGGGCTGCTTCCCTTCCAGTGTGGGGTTCCTGGCAGGGCTAAGGCCCAGGCCTGCTGAACCACTCGGATTGTGTTGGTGAGGAGAAGGAGGGGAGTGGGCAGGGGCTGGGCAGCCCACGGTGTCCGCCACAAGCTCCTTGATTGTAGACATGGTTGGCAGTAGACCAACAATTCATAAGAGAGCCCTAAATGGCCATTAAACCAAGGAAATACTGTTGGTGACACTGAAAGAAGTACAAAGGAAAACAAGGATACTGAAAGGTTCAGGAAAGTGCTTCTAACAGTGCTAAACAAGAAGCAAAACTAATGTAATTCTGATGTAAGCCTGGAAGGAAATACATTAAACTGTTACTGGTTGGCTTTTTCTGAGGATTGCCTGGCACACACAAGCAAGGTGGGGCTGGTGCCAGATTGATTAGACTCTAAAGGGACAATGGTCTGCTGTGAGAGCTGGACAGTCTATTACACAGTTAAGAGAAGAATGAGCCAAAGGGGCCTGTGCTCTGTGATCTGGTCCCAGCAACACCAAAAGCAAAGGGGCTAGATGATGTGACGTGAGTTGTGACGTAGCCCACTGCCGAGGCTCCTCTTCTAGAATGCAGCCCGGGTCCGAGGGGGCAGGCAGGCGGCCCCAGGAAACCCTCCTGACACCTGCCCTGGGGAATGAGATGGACTTGGAAGCCCCTCACTGCCATGTGCATCTTTTCTGGGGCATCCCGAGGCAGGCATTCCACCAAGATTCAGACCAACTGCGGCTCAAGCCTCTGCCTGCGTGGCTCTGGTAGGCACGTGCCAGGGTGCCAGGGCAGAGGCATTCCCCTGCAAGGATGGAGAGAATTTTTATTCTCTTGATGGTTTTCTGTATTTTACATTTTTCTACAGTGAATACAGATCATCTTATAAAAGAGATAACAGTTGTTGAAAGTGGATCGCCATCCCTCCCCACATCTGATTTCAAATGAAGCCACCGCACCCTGGGTGGGAAGGGCTGGGGGTGCTGAGGCAGCCCAGGGCGTCTCCTGGCCCAGTGGAGAAACTCTCCCATGGCCAGGTCCTCTCCTCTGAGGCAGGGCATTCTTCCATGCCATCAGACAAAAAAACACAAATTATGAATTGGATGAAAGAAAAAAAAAGTGTCCAACTTCCCGAAAAGGCTTTTGTAAAGACCAATTGTTTTTTGCACATTCTCCCACATCCTAACAATTGCACAAGTGAAATTGTTAGGCAGAAAGATTTGATTGTGTCGTGTTGATTCATTTAAACAAATGTTACTTCCCTCTAATATTGGTTTTCTCCCTAATTTTCTGGGATGAAAAAAAAACAAGCTTGAATGTCTCAGGTTTCTTCTCTCATAAAATTCTAAAGTTTGAAGCTGTTGTCCTGGCTGACCTCACTTTGGGTGGGCAGAGAAGTTCCTTCTTCCAAGTAGCCGTCTCGTTTGCAATAGTAGAGGACACTGTGCTCCACAGATACAGGGGAGAGAGAGGGACGCCTGGACAGTGCTGAGGGGGGATGGTCTGCAGGCCCCTGCAGCCAGCCAGATGCCCCCCGTGCTCCTCCGTCCCCACTGCCTGGTCCACCCAGACCCAGCTCCAACACAAGGTGCCCAGCTACCAAGTATCTGGTCCGTGCGCCTTCCCAGGAGCTACCAGCGCTGCCCTGGATTTTTCCCGGGACGCTGTCCATTTTAGAACTGTGTATCGACCATGATTTTGGGCTCCAGAGAACAGTGGCCAGTAAACAGCCAAGGGGAGGGCGGGCCACGGTGGCTCAGTAGGTAAGAATGCTTGCCTGCCATGCCCGAGGACCTGGGTTCGATTCCCAGTGCCTGCCCATGTTAAAAACAAACAAACAAACAAACAAAAACAGCCAAGGGGACAGAAGATGCTCATTTGTTGGAAACCATGTAAACAGCACAGACAGAATAAATACTTCAATGGTCAGGAATTTGCAGGAAGCACAACTTGGGGCCAGTTTGCAGCTCCTTCCTCTGCATGGTCACACCAAGAGGCTCCGGGAGAGGGGGGCGGGGGGCAGCTTGCACCTGGCGTCCAGCAGGAAGACGGGACCTATTTCTCAGCCCCATCTGCTGGACCAATTTGGGTACCCATGCTCATGCCTGGACCCATGGCAGCCGCCAGGGGACTGCCACTCACTGACTGGCTCTGCGGGCAGAGCCAGCTTCTCCTGAAGGGCATGATGGGAGGCGGAGCCAGCTTCTCCTGAAGGGCATGGGAGGTGGAGCCAGCTTCTCCTGAAGGCATGATGGGAGGAGGGTCTTGCAGCTCAAGTCAGAGCTGAGGGTGAGGGGTCTTGGGGTCTGGATGCTGGGGGTGCAACCTGAGCTGTTGGTGCTCCTGCGACTGCCAGACGGTGTTCTAACTTGACATGTATGTATGCAGCATGATTATTCAAACAAACCTCACACAAAATGAACAAAAATAGCAATCAGGAGAAGAGAGAGACATGTAACACCCCCCACCCCTACCCCCAGTGACACAGTCAGTTTTCACCTTTAGTGGCCAACAGTGAGACTCCTGGCAGCCAGGGCAAAAAGGAAAAGCCCTAGGTATGTAACTTCATTCACAAAACTATAACCTCAGTGCAGAAAACACAGAAATGCACAAAAGCTTTTAAAAGGTCATTCTGGGGTGGACCTGGTGGCGTACTGGCAGAGTTCTCGCCATGCCGGGTCTAATTCCCAGTGCCGGCCCATGCAAAAATAAAAAAGGTCACCCTGAATTCCTCTACCCAAAGATAATCACTGTTAACAACTCAATGATTGTCCCTCCAGGATTTAATGCACATTGTACATCATGGAAGCACATAAAGCATTTTCTGACAGGAGCTGTATTACACTTCACCACTGTCGAGCAACCTACATTCTCCACTCAGTAATATATCGTAAACATTTCCCCACATAAAAACCGATTCATTCCATCCTATACACGCGCATCTCTGTCTTTGGAAGTTTTCATCTGCAGTGTACATGTGTGTGTTTGGTAATTCATTAGGATAATCTTTTCAAGTGCTTTTCTGGATAAAACCATTTCCCAAATAACTTTCCAGAAAGATTTTGTGTCAATTTATACTCCTGTTCCTGCATCCTAGAGCCCTGGCCATCAGGGCCATTAGGTGGCTGTGATGGTGATGAAGGTGATGGTGTGGTGGCGGTGGTGGTGGTGAAGGTGATGACGGCGGTGATGGTGATGAAGGTGGTGAAGGTGATGATGGTGATGGTGATGGTGCTGATGGTGATGGTGGTGATGATGGTGGTGATGGTGATGATGGTGATGATGGTGATGAAGGTGGTGATGGTGATGAAGGTGGTGATGGTGATGAAGGTGGTGATGGTGATGAAGGTGGTGATGGTGATGAAGGTGGTGATGGTGATGAAGGTGGTGATGGTGATGAAGGTGGTGATGGTGATGAAGGTGGTGATGGTGATGAAGGTGGTGATG